>JAGGAX010000006.1:0-42361 GCA_017657335.1 Termitomyces titanicus | reverse complement strand
AGCCGATGCAAACATTGCAATTGAATACCCGGCTGTCCAACAAATCATGGGTAAGGTTTCAAGTCAACAATATGGAAACCAAATTCTTAAGAAAGCATAGTTGGGCGACAATTCGGACGACGAGGATCCTTTTGCTGAGGTTTCCATCCTTTAATTCAAGCAAAGTCTTCAACTCACGACTTTATCCAGATTGATGAAGGCTTCTCCGAGGATGATCTGGAGGCGAACCTTCAACGAGACAAATATGCCAGGCTTTCCAATATGGTGAACCAGCTCATTGATGAACTTACCGCATCAGCCCCCGATTTCCAACTACGTGAGGCGTGTGACCAACTCGTGAGACTCATTTTTCCTTTATCCAACGGAAGTGCTGTATATTGACTCGTGCAAAGCTCAACATTTTCGATGAGACACCAGAAATGCAGGCTCAGTTCGTTTCATCACACGGCATGCTCGCGGTTCTGGAGGTCCTGGAAGGGAAATGTTCGAGGGATGTAATTATGAAACTCTTACAGATCCTCAATCAGGTAAGTTGAAATTCTAACAGCAAGATTGTAGTTGAGAGGGGCCCCATTCTAGCTTGTTGCCGACCTGGGCTTCCTTGAAAGTTTCTGTTTAATTGGGTATGTTTTCTCGTCTAGCCAATGATTACGCGTTGATGATTTTATAGCGGTATCCCTGTCATCATGGGTAAAGCCATTTTGCGTGATTGTGATAGTCTCGTCTGATTGAGCTTCTTCAGAGTTCACGTCAAAGAAGTATCCTTCAGAATGTCGTCTGCAAGCTTCTGAGTTCATTCGTTTGCTCTGCCACACCTCTGTCCTCACTTTGCAAATGTTTATATCGTGAGTGCTTTTAATTTCAGTGATTACGACCACACTCAAAGGTGTGCAGCTGCCGTGGGCTCAAAGTTCTGGTCGATCTTCTAGACGAAGACTATACAGAACAAGCAGAGCTGATCGTCCATGCCTTGAATGGCATTGGCAACGTCTTCGAGTTACAGAGTCCAACGACCAAGAACGATTTTTGCAGAATGTTCATTCGTGAAGGACTGTTGGATCCCCTCTCTGCGGCGCTTTTGAATGTCATGAGTAACCGAGGCCCGAAGGCAACTGATATGAAGACGAAAATCATCCAGATCTTGTTGGTCTTTTCACAGGTTTCACAATCGGACATTCACGTTCGTAATGCTCTGGGAACAAGAAAGGTCATAAGACGTGAGTTTCGCGCTCACGAGTAAGGGAACAGAACTTACGGGTTCATTTCAGGCTTACTGAGAGCATGCGAACTCCTCGAACCTGAGTGTCTTGTGCTGATGCTGAAGGCTATAAAGCACCTATCAATGAATGCGACCCTTTTGGATGTTCTGCAGAATGCAAATGCGATTGAGATCCTGATCCGCATCCTTGACGAGCAATCCTCTGGGCCTCATAGCGCAGTAGGTCCGCAAGTCGTCATCACTGAATCTTGCTGATTCCGTCCAAAGGAAATGTCCAACCACATCTTCCAAACCTGTTACAACCTTTGTCGATTGAATAAATCTCGACAGGAAGAAGCCGCACAGGCAGGAATATTGCCATGCCTGAAGCGTGTAATTGAGACGAGTTCCCCGCTCAAGCAGTTTGCCCTTCCCATCCTTTGTGACCTGGCGAGTGCTGGCAAGAGTTGCAGAACATTCCTCTGGCACCATGATGGCCTGAAGATGTACTTACAACTCCTTGATGACCCTTACTTCCAGGTCAGCGCCCTCGAAGCTATCCTTTCCTGGTAAGGCTGTCGTTTTTAGTGATGTGAAGTTACTTTGATACAATTTTTCGCCAGGCTTCAAGATGAAATGGCTCGAATCGAGGACGAGCTTATAAAACCTGATGCGGTGGATGCATTGCTCAGGTGCTTCGTTTCAGCTAAAGCCAATTCCTTCGAAAATCTTCTCGACCCTTTCCTCAAAATCATACGCTTGTCAACCCTTATAGCCATCAACATTGCGAAATCCTCTGCCTTCTTCAAACGCATTATTGACCGTCTCGGCCACAACAGCAAGGCAGTCGTGCGCCTCAATTTACTTCGAGTGTTGCGGACAGTGTGCGAGGTCCATCCGAATCGCGCCATGCTTGTGCAAAAGTACGGGTTATTAGGTGTTGTGGAACAGCTTAGCCGAGGAGGTGGAGATGGCGCCGTGCTTGTCAGGGAACTAGCCAGAGAAATCGTGCCCACTTTGAAACCTGGCTTGAAGCCTGCTTTGGGGAAAACCAGGACTAATGGCACGGACAATCCAGGGCGGAACGGTGGATTGGGACCAAGGAGAATGCGAAGAACGGCCTCTGAAACATCTGCTGCCCCATCGAGGAGCTTCGGAATTGAACCTAAATCACGCCTTGGAACCGGTGGCAATGGAGGGAACGGGGATACCTCCACATCTCGCTTTGCTTTAGGCGCCTCGCGGTATTCTCGACAAAAGCTGGGAGATATACCTTGGCAAGCGGCGGATGGCAATGCAGGGTGGCGATGATTCTATTTCTGAGTTGGACTGCTTTTTTTTCTTCTTGTAAATCTCATTCAAGTTTGGATTGTTTTCCAGTATCGGCACTGCATCTCGACACACTCATTAGCATACTCATTGTACTACTATTTTACTGCATTTTCTCTGGAAATCCGAATTGCCTCGTGGGCACGGAGAGAGATAACCAGAAGTTTATATATCACGCGTCTCTGAGGGTCTTGGATAATACTTAGAAGATGCTGAATTCGAATCTATGTAAATAGCAACAGCCACAGCCACACTTCTGAATGATTTGCCCGTCGCCATAACCGGTGTCTCTTGAACTCTTGCAATTAGCTACGGTCTTTCTCCCTCCTCTTTCCAGTGGGGATGTTTTTCCTAAAGAAAGTCGTTAATGATATGCCTACATCTGCCTTCATGGCCTGAGTAGTATGTAGTCCAAGTACTCCATACAGGCTGGTCCTGGTTCTGAGGCGTACTGACACAATATTAAGCAAGCCGCATGGTTTTGACGTGAAAGGTACATAAACCCTCCCTCAGTTTCATCTCCATCAAAGTTGCAATTGGAGAAGGTACTATTTTAAACTCGGAAAGGCCACCGCCACGAGCCGTCGGCACAAATCAGAATTTGGCTTCTCCATGTGCTTATCAGACCAGACGAAGGGTGTCTCTGTCTACAGGGTCTTGGGGTGTCGTTTTCTACCAAGTCGAGTTTTGTACCTAGACCGGTCACCGGGCCCTCCATGACACAAGCTATAATCGACACTCGCTCATTACAACGACGATAACCAGTCTACTTTACACCGACTTGGGATCAAATGGCAGTGGTTCCGAGTAAACCTGTCCCGTCACAACCTCTTGGGAGAGATGCAAGAAATGAACAATCATAGGAGTTTTGATTGTGTGCGGGTATCCATAGCGTATCAGGTCTGTCACAGGAGCGATATCATAACAGTTTCATCTAGGCTTGTATAAAAAGACAGAAGGATTGCTCTTTTGCTGCACCGAGTTTTGATAACAGGTCCGACTCCCACCACTCCGACTGAGAACGCTGGCCGTTCAACGTTCAACATTGAATCAGTGAATCGCAAACCATGCATTTTTTTGCCCTCCTACCATCTCTTCTCCCCCTCGTTGTTCAAGCTCTATCTGCGGAGTACGGACGTAGTATCGTTCCACGAGATGACAAACAAATAACAGACAAGGATTTCCTTCTCTCCTGTCCTGGCGCTGCAGGCAAGGGCATAGTCTAACCTTACTGTGTTGTTTAGAATTGTGACATTTCTTTTTAGGATCTCCGAACGTTCGACGCGCGGACAGATGCACTTTGGTAATTCCTCAGAACCCACCCTCCTTGCAATATACTAGTTTCCTGACGCCTGCACTTGCTAGGTTAATATCACAAATAATCCAGACAAGGTCATTTTTTAGAACGTTGGTAGCGCCCAGCTCAAGTACGTGATAATCATCTCTTCTCGTGCCATGGGTATTAATTGGAAATTGAAGCTGTGCTGGTGGAACCACACCTAGTGTCAGCCTTGGTGGAACAACTTCAGTCTCAACCACGACAACGTCTGATATGAGTTTCGGTATTAACTTGGACGAAATCTCAATTGGTGGAGGACTGTCATTATCATCAACCCAAGGGAAGGAGACCTCAAAAACGATTACCTACACTGTCCCACCCGGCAGGCAAGCAATTTTGACTGCAGGTTACAATTTCCATTCGGAGACGGGTAGAATTCAAGTCAACTATGGAGTTCGAGTTAATGGGCATTACATTGTACGTCTTTCATGCAGATCCATCAATCATCGAGCCTTTCATGAAATTCAGTGGTTTACCGGTACCCAAATCACTAAACTCATTCCTGACGGCCAACCTCCACGATACCAGGTTCATGAGACGAAATGTGGTCAGTAATTTTTGGATTCTTTTCTTCGATAGTTTACTGATATGCATTTTAGGCACCAATTCTTTGGACCTTAACAACAAACCATGAGGGAAGGGACATTTGCATGGTAATGGTGGTGGGATGAATTACTATCGTGTCCGTAGTTGCATTTGGAAGCCTTTTTGAAACCTGTAGACTAACCCACCTCTCAATCCTGCTCCCTCCTCGGATTCCTTTGGCAAGTATTTTCGAGCAATATTATGTTCAACTCAGATGTTATATCCGCGAGGCCAGAAAAAAGTAGTAAAAGTCAAAGTCACGAAGATGATCGAACTTGCCGTTCCATTTCATTTGATCCTTGTCTTGTCAGATAAATCCAATAAAAATAAATGCATGTATAAAGGCCGCAAGACATGATACACATAGAGTCATAATTTTGACTATATAGTATGTAATGTACTAACCAGCCGTCCCTTGAGTGTTCTCCCAAGATTTGTCCTTGCTGGTATCGGATATAGCTGTCGATCTCATCTCACATATATATTGAACATTGGGTACTTGGCCTTGGAACGCACACGCAAGGACGGGGGGTTAGGAGTCTGCAGAGATGGAATTGTCAACACTGAGCTAAGCCGTCTCACACCTTCAGGATAGAGGCGTGTGATATTCGATTTATTGTCACCGCGCTGAGCCGCTCTATGAGAAGCTTCAGATCTTCAAGCTTCCAGATCTCATCAGATCCAAGTTGCCAAATTCAGCCTGAGGATTACACACAATCCGTTACAGAAACGGTATATCCTCTTCAACGACCTCAACCGCTTTGAAAACGCGTCCTATGGCGTCTCTGGATTCAATTATCTTGCCTGTGGTCACAATTGACCCTACATATCCTACTGTATTACAGGATGTCTTCTCAGGAATTGTCCCTACTGAAAAATTCTGGATCTCTTGCTACAAAGCCTCGCATCCGTCTGTACATGCCAAGGTCCGAGCTGAACTTCACGAAAGAGATAGAGATCTAGTGGCTACAACCGTCATTGAGGGCGATCTTACGCTCGATCGAGCCAACGACGAGGTGTGTATATTGTTCTTGTATTCGAGATCTCACGCATCCTTAACATTGAACAGATTTATATGGTCTCATGCGAAAGCTTGGGGATACATAAAACACCAATGCTTCCACCTGTACAAGAATATTTTGACAATGAGCGTTCTAACCCTCAACGAGTGAGTTGCGTTCGTAGATTACCCAGTGAAATCTGATAAAATCCATGTCATGAAGCCCCAGAGAATCACCGCCTTTGATGTCTCCCCGGACTCTTCGCGCTTCGCCACTGGTTTCCTTGATGGATCAGTCTTTCTCTATCCCACCTCTTCTGCTTCTTCCTTCTCAAAATCCAACCCTGCTCAGAAAATTACACCTACCATCTCTGAACGGGCCATTTCTCGCTCACACTTGAGCACTACAACCCACCTTCAGTTTTTTCCGTCCTCACGTGTCCTCCTGTCCTCAGGTGCCGATTTCTCACTGACAGTCCTACCTGCTGACCTTCCTGAACCATCTTATAACCTTACAACGAGCACGAGACTTACACCTGTTCGTACTCTCCGTGCTCATACTCGGCCCATCACCGCAACCGCCATGATTGGCCCTGGTCGGAACGTCCTCTCGGTCTCACTTGACGGTTCACTCAAACTATGGGACATCCCTTCAACTACCGTTTCAGCTTCCATCTCGTCACAATCCACCCAGCCCATTCTGTCTGCCACTCTTGCTTCCGTTTCATCCAATTCACAGTCCTTAGTCGAAGGAACGACTGTCTACTGCGGACTTCAAGATGGCTCCGTCCAGTTATTCGACTTACGGGAACAAACCGGTGTCGTACAGACTCCAGCAACACGAAGTCACGGCGGCGCAGCTGCTTTAGCTCACAATACCTCTCATCAGCTGCTTGCAGTGGGGTCAAGTAAGGGGCTTGTCAGTATCTATGACACGCGATCGATGGGTGCCACTGTCACGAATTTCAGACGTGGCGAGAGTGGGGCTGGGGTTGAAGATTTAGCATTTCTCGCAGAGGATGAGGCGAAATTGGTGGTCGCAACTTCGGACGGGCTGCCCTATGTGGCAAACATACTACCGGATGGTCCGGGTGTGGCGGGTGAGCTGGTAGGTGGTGACTGCGATCCCGTACGATCAGTACGCGTGCGAGAAGCTACAACAGGTGCACAGGACATATGGACTGCTGGAGATGATGCGGTGGTACGACGGTGGCGCTTATAAGATATCGCGCTCTCCATTAGTTGTAACATATTCAGTAGTCCATCATATGCATTCAGCACCTATTTGTTTTGAGACAACAGGATCTGTTTTTTTGCCTTCGGTTGCAGAAAAACCTCAAACTAGGACCTCTTTCCATCGGCAAGGTTGAGCGTCCATATTCAACATGCAACACCCTATCATGACATACAATAACACTAGTTAGTGTACTTAGTATCGCCCAGGTCTGGGTTTCGGGCGTGGACCTTGGGGATGACTCCCAGGGATTCGGGGAAGGGGACGAGGTACTTGTTGAGCGTTGGCTGCAGGTTTCTGAGCTGGAATTGGAGGGAGTGGCCGAATCGGTACCGGGGGTGCGATTGATTGGTCTACTGGCGCCCTCCGAACCACATAATTTCGACGTGCTTTCACCATGTTAACGGTGGAATGAACTTGACCCAAGGCAGCGGATTTTGTGGCCCCTGAATTCGAATCCTTTGGTATCCAACATATTCCCGGACTCTTAAAACCATTGACCTGTTCATTCCCCATGCAAATGCGATCCATGACATGACCACCCTTAGTATTGAACGGTTGGAATCCGGTGCCTCCCATGTTGACACAGTCGATGCCACTAAGAGCATACTTCTTTTCGTGAAGTGTAGGACTACACCTGGAAAGGAAGTGGTGTCAGCCTCATATCATGAAGAAACGATGGGATATGATTTGGACGCACATCTTCATATCGGTGACACTACCAGAGTGATGTTGAGGACTCGGATGATCGTCATGTACGGCATTGTTGGTAGGAAGGGCAAAGGAATATAGTGGAGAAAGAGAGAGGAGGGATACAAGGATCACAGCAATAGAACGCATGTCAGAAGTATGTGGGTCTTTGGCACTGCCTTATACAATTGGGGGGAAAGTCCAGCTTTCTGAGGGACTGAACATCCATTATTCCCTCTTTTATAGGCCACCAAGTTGTTTTCTTTATGATCATCATCTGATCGGCCTTCCCGAGTCGCCTATTACATTGACAGATGGAAAAGAAGAATACACACAAATGTATGATGATTGATCAACTTATGATCATCGCTTGTATCCCCCGGCCATCGACGGAAGCAGGCAGAAGTCCAATATCCACGCAGCCCATACATGAAAGGGGAGGAAGGAAAACACGAAAGTGAAGAGACTTGCAAGCCCCGATGAAAACAAGAAGACACCTCGGATAAAACGGGATTCAACTTTGGTAGTTGCAAAAGTTGTCTTTGCAACCGGTACCGTGTATGGATCAAAGTTATTCCTTCTTGGCAGCTCTTGTCCAGGTAATTTGTCGCGTGGTGGTTTTGTCTATACATGTTGGATCAGTGATGAGGAAAAGGGCCGCAATTTCTTGTGAAATCTTTCAAAAGGTATTCAGCTGCATCTGTCAGCTTGGACTCAGCAAAACGATTTGGTAACCAGTTATGCGAGGCTGAAATATTACATGCTACTCATTCCATAGTCTCAATTGTCACCACGATCCTCAATGGCCAGACTGAACCCCTGGCGATTCAATGCGAATCGGAGGCATGGGCTTAGGTGGACGTGGGGAAGTAGGCAAGTTCGGCAACGAAGGGGTCACAATACCATCATGCACAGACGCAGCGTCGATTGATAGCCCAGAATTACAAGGTGGTCGAGGCGGTCGAGGAGATTGAACCATTGCTAGGTGGTGACCGGGGCCGACGTTGGTATCTATTTTAAGCTTTGGGCGAGCTGTGGGTGGTGCTTTGGCAGCTCCTCGGCGTTCGAGGTCACTTGAAGAAGGCTTATTTGGTGCCTCCATCGATTGGCCGTGTCGTGCTGCGAGTATACGCTGCATTCGCTCCCGCTGCTTAAGAGGCGGTAGAGCAAGATGTGGTTTGGATGATGACGACGCATCAACTGGGGGAGCTAGTCGTGGATTTATAGGATAAATCAACTGGCTGACTGGGAACAGCATTCGTGGATCGAGCCTGGGTACATGGGATGGTTTGGCCTTTTCCTCGCCTTTCAACCAGCATATACCCACATCCCCCACACTTTTGGCTTCCGCATTACTCAAGCATGTACTGTCTCCGTGCCTTGAGAACCCGACTCCACCTTTTTTTGCGCAGTCAGCGCCGCTGACGGTGGCCACAGAGCCAAGGCTCATTTTCATACAGCTGATGAAAGAATCAAGTAAGATGTACGTGGCCACCAAACATAGGATCATTCACCTTCCAGTATCAACGGATGCAGGACGTTTGTCATCGTACATTCGATGCTGAGTATCGCCACGCCTTGTAGGGAGGGCAAGCGCGCATAGCGGAGCAACTGTGAAGAGACAAATGACGATGGTAGAGCGCATGTCAATAGTGGAGCTAAGAGAGAGGACACCAGGGAAGAAAGACCAGCTTCCTTGCAGAGAGAGGAACCTCCATCCTTATTTTATAGAACGGAATCGAATCTCCCAAAGGACCAATCTGGAGAATTTGATTGTTGCCAAAGTTATAGACTTCGTCGTGAGTATCATAGCCTCAATCGACTCGTTAACTCGGAGAAGTGAAGTCCCTTGATTGAGGTGTTGAACACATGTTTCCTATCCATCGCGCCATCATCGCGGTCGCGAGATTTAAGGATATGTGATGATTTTATTGGAGAAACCTTGCCCAATGAATGGAGCACCTTCACGTTAGACAATCATTATATTGGGTGGGGTGCGAGATACTGAGAAGAATCTAGACATGATATGACTGCAACGGTGTGGCGATCCTCAATCTGAATTTGTACCCGTGAAACTGTCTTCGTACCATTGTCTGTACTGGTTAATGGTTGCACGCATCTTCAATATCCAATCTTCAACCTTGTTGTACTGGGGTAGAGGTAGAGGGTGGGTAGCTTCACATGCACGCTGACAGGATTCAGGGTTGTTTGGCCACGGCCAAAACCAGGTTTGTTCTCCTCTACCATGGATGTCGTTCCACTTCCAGAACGCAAAAAGCCCAATTTTCTAAGAGCCACCAAGGAACAGCTGGATATACTCATGGCTGGATTCGCAGTGTCTGATATCTCTTCTAAAGTCCACCTCGAGGCCCTCAAAGAAGCAACCGGCCTGTATGGCGTGCTTTTCATTATATGCCTTGTGCTCACTTTATAGGATAAGCCCAACCAAGTGGATCGCTTCATGGTTTACACGCCAGCGTAAAAAGGTAGCCACGGCATCCGGGCGTGTCAGGATCCACAAAAACGCGACGGTCGAGGGTATCCAAGGTCACGACGACACGAAGATGACGACCACGATGTCTATCCAGGAAATTGCTGCTTTCAAGACGGAACACAGTGAACCTACTCTCCCTGAGACTCTCGCCCCGCCGATTGATTCAGAGTCTGAACAAAAGCCAGCACTCTCAGAGAAAACAATGAAGAAAATGCGGAAACCGACGAAGAAGCGAATCAACGATCCAACTACACGTTCTCATCCTCCTTCAAATCCATTCAAGCCTCCGCTTATCTCTGCGTCTCAACTCTCCCGTCCTACACCATCACCTTCTGAACATCATTGTCTTCAAGCTCAACCTCAGCCAGCTGATCGCGCCTCCCCATCGTCAACTTTCATATTACGCGAGATGGTGCCCGTGGCCTACAAGCCCCCAACCCCCAATCCAAATGACTCCATCGACCCTCAGCCTTCTGAAGCTTCCAGCCCAGGTCTCTCTGCCATTCATCCTTTCTTCGCTATAGCATCATCAAATGTCATCGCACCTCTTCGTCCTGACGCCAGTATTCATTCTGACTACATGACCTCTCCTAATACAAATTACAATTCCAGAGTGCTCTCCGCTGAAACTGTCGCCCCTCACCTTGGTTTTGTGCATTCTTGGCAGGATTTAGTTACCGAGAGTCCTCAGGGAAATAGCTACATTAACGAAAAACCTGTCCCACAGAAATCTCCAGAATCCATCAACACTCTCAATACCCTCAAACCACGCTCTTCGACTTCTGTTCAAAGAAAACCCGCGCTCCGCCCTCTTCTACCGCTGCTGTCTCTCAATTCGCCCTGCCGGAACACAGTCTCAGCTTATCAATCTCTGCCCCACTATTCTCAAGCTTCTTCAGGAATTTCGCAAGCACGAGACGATAGAAACGCCAAAGAAAACCGATCGATGCATCATCAGCCCTCCACGTCTATACCTCATACATCATCCAAACTCCGTTCTTCTGGTCCACGAGTTCTGCCTTCTCTGTTTACAAGTACCGATCTAACAATCGCAGGAACTAGTCGATCGATTCAATCCCCAACTGATGGTGCTATTCCGACCTCAATCGCAACTTGGGCTCACACTTCCCAACAACACTCTTTCGTTCAAACTATGATGACTCAATCGCCTGAATTGCCGCCTGTTGTCCAAAATGAGAATGAAACTCAACTTGATTATCAGCCTAGCTCTCTCTTTGATTCTACTACAGCGCCTCTGAAGCACCTTGATGTTCTGGCGCCATTCCCCGACGAAAACCTCTCTATGGACGAGATAATGAGTCGTCTGCTCGACTCGCAACTCGCGACGGAAGATCCGTTCCAAGCAGCCATGGGACTCGTGTTCGCTTCGAAACTTGGACTAAACTGGGATTATACATGATGAGGAAAGTCTTCTTGCTGTGTTTTCAATTGGGTTAAGTCCGTGTTTTGCCCTTTCACTACAATATCGTTTGTATGTTGCATGACGCATTGCACCTAATATTGCTATCGTCGGTTTGAGTCGCGGATGGACTAGTCAGTCGAATAATTATAAGTATCAGTTTGATGCTCTACTTGAGGATCCTAGGTTGAAGTGCGATGTTTTTTTCCCGCAATAAGAATGGGTCTCTATGTAGTGCCAAAAAGATGAGTCGACTTGCACTTTTAGTGACGATATCCCCGGAAACACTTAGAGATATTATGTGTTTTTGTACGTATCGTGAATACTAGACCAGCAGCGCATTGAACGCCTGAGACGTGGGAGTATGTCGAGGTCATTGATGCCGACGTTGAATAATGGCTTTTGGCACGTCATCGGATGCCGGTCTGACCCGGTGTTTTCAAGTTGAAAACTTGTATACTTACTACTTAACGGGCTCCCACCCCAAGTCTACCAAGTCCTCGTCGTCCATGTCGTTCATCGCCGCTGCCCGCCAGTCCCTCGCGTCGACAGCCCGTTCATCATTGCGGAGCGCCTCGTCGACGTTCCGTGCCGGTGCACGTCGTATGAACTCATCACATGCTGCCCATACCCCCAAATCGGACAAACCCTGGATTGTGTGTTGCATTACATTTGATCACTTTCTTCAAGTCTCATTTCGATAATTTAGATTGGCTCTGCCATCCTCTTTGGCCCGGCTGTAAGTTACATATCCAGAACTTATGCACAGATCTACCCAAGGTCTCAAACACCTAAACACAGTTCCTATACCTCGTTTCCCCCTCTGCTCGCAAAAACACAGGTCATGTTCACAATGACGCGCATGATTTCCCTGGGCACAAACAACATTCTCATGAACCAGTTGCCGAACAATCTGCACCCGAGCCTGAGCCCGAATCCAAGTCTGAACCCGAGCCTGAGCCTGCAGCAGCAGAGCCGGAACCAGTTCTGATGAAGGACGATGCAGGGACAGAGGCAAATATTGCTGATTCTCTTGCTGCATCGGTGCGCCTGTTCTCCGCTCATGAAATTCGTCGCTAACTTTGTGTCTGTTCAAAGGCCGATGACGTGCCCAAAGCCGATCCCGTGAGCCAGGAGACCACCTCTGAGGCTGCTTCCGAGGCGCCCGCAGCACCAAAAGAACAAGAACAAGAAAGCGGTTCGGAGGGCCCTGCTGACTTGGGCGAAGCTAGGGAGGCCGCCAAGGTAAGTCGCGGCTTATGGCAAGTCGACCGCGATGTAACCCATTCCTATACAGGAGGGAGTTGAGCCTAAGAAGGCAGAGAACGAATCCTCTTGAAGAGCTTGTTGTCTTGTTAAACCTGAATGATAACTATTTATAATAACCCGGAGTACACGACGTGGTACGTGTGAAATTACGACGTACCGACACGACGGAGTACGACAGGATAACAAGACAATGTCCATACCGCCGAAATTCAAGTCAGGAGAAGCCATGTAACTAACTAGAAATAAGTTAAATAAGAGCGGCGCGATGTGGACGTGAGGATGCTAGTATCACAAAGTACTTCCTCCCACTCAGATCTCTACGCCCTAAGCTTCCGGTTGATTGCGTCAACCAGAAAGCATAAATGGATAAATAGGTGTGTAGATCTATTTAAATCAGACACCTGTACCCACGAACAACAATCTTTGGACAGACCTTAACTTCGAGACGATCGTTGCATCCTCCCCTTCCACATTCTGACACTATGGACTCACCAGATTTGTTGCCTCCTGAAATCAAGGCAAGACCCTTCCACCACTGTGTTCTTGGGATCTCTAAACGCTGCCGTAGGCTCTGATTCGTCAGTCACTGAAAAATCCAGTTAGCAATCTGCCTATCCTCATGAATCGAGTACAATCAGACAATTCCCTGTCACTGCATCCCCATATTTCGGATCTCTGGATACGACAACTCAAGCCGCATCCGCTACCTCCACGGTTCCCATCAGGTCGTGGAATAAGGAGCTCGTACCACTACGCACATAAGGATCGTGTAAACATGGCTCTGTTGGGAATACAGGGTCTTTTTGTGGCGGTGACTACCGATTTGGAGTTCGCCAAGACCCTTCTACCATCATGGTCTGTAATTTGGCCATGGATAGACTTTCTCTATCATTTTGTCCCATGCCCAGGGAGGGATGATTTTATAGAACCAACACAAGACGAGCTTACCGTTCTATACTTCTTGGAGCGTCTACTTGTTGCGTTCTTCCACCCATCCTGCCAAGTCGATCGGGAGGTTCTATCGACAAAAGGGGCTTTCAAATTAATAGCTGAAATGTACATCCGTCAAGGTGTTTGTCCACCTGACTCCAGTATTCTTCCGAAAAATCACCTTGCCAGTCTAGGCAATGCTCTCCTGGTATTTCTCGAGTCACCACACTCAAATAAACAGGAACTAATAGATTTCCTTGTTTCCAATAATGCCCGCTTCGCGAAAAGGATGCTTTATCCTGTTCATCAGGCAGCTTATGGAGGGGGAGCATGGATGGAATGTTATCCCTATGTCGCGGATGTCCATTCTTCCCTTTTCACTCACACTACGTGTGTCTACGAATCACTTCCAACTAAAGGAATTGTGCGTGACGTCTGTCATGCACTTTCTTACTTCACTTCACTTCTCGTTCCCGATTCTGAGACAAATACGGCCGAAAAAGAAAATCTCGCGATCGAGTGTGTCGCAGCTTCCCTTAGACTCTTGGTGACTCACAGGTTGATTGCGCAAGATCATATTTGGATTAGCCAATTGCTTCGCTGTGACTTTGTACACTCTCTCCTCAAAGGTGCACATCATTGGGACGCCCATGGGCTCGGAAGTTATTGTGAGCTCTTACTCAGAGAGATTGCAGCGTATTCTGTCTTCCCCGTGGTCTTAAAACGCGTTGGCCAGGTATTGGATTTAAAAAATGTCCTGGCTATGCAGAAAACAATTCCAAAAGACTCTAACTTCTTCTTGGTATGGTCAAGATGGATGGAAGCTATGAGAAATTTTCAAGAGCTCAAAATGGAGTTTATTTCACTTGGAAAGTATAAAAGGATATGCGGCTATCCACAGGTATTTCCAGGTCTCTGTCCTCGTTCGAATTCAGTGCTGATGATTAATGCAGTGTGGTGCGGCTGAGCAAACAGGCATGCACAAGTCATGTGGTAGGTGTAGGGGCATCCGATACTGCTCCAAGTCATGCCAGAAAAAAGACTGGGCAGTTCACCGAACAATGTGTGGACCAGACGAAATCAGTAAGGCCGGTATTTTGCTGAACCCCTTTCACTCATCCTTTTTGAAGGATGTCCCCCGTTGTCATCCCAGCGTACACTCGGCTTCCTACATTTCCTCGCTGAAAAGGAAATGAGAGCGCATAGATCCGAGATCATCAGACGTCGAGATGAAATTATCTCACAACTAACAGTGAGAGAGCCACTTGCGCTCCGTATCGACCTCGTTGAGTTGGCGTCGCCAGCTGTTCAGTTGTTCTCCTCATTGAATCAGCCGCCAAAATTCTCTCTTCCTCGCATACACTCACTTATTCTTCCATATATTAGCATTCGCTATGGAAACGCACACCGGCAATGTCCCGGCAATGTGAAGCTAGCTGGAGAGCTGTTTGGGTGGTTTGACCGTGAAAATAACACAATTAGAGTAGGATAAATTTGAACCAGAAGTGCAAAAAGTGAAATTGTGAAATCTGCTAGTAAAACAGCACTGATTTTCTTTGTGTGCATACTCGTACCATTTCCTTTGTCAATGGTAACCTCCGAACCTCAGACCTCAACAGCCCTCCGAGCGGGCTGTTGAGCCAGTGAAAAACTGATCTAGGGAAACATCATGACGATTCTCATGTTCAAAACGTTGAACTGGCCATAGCAACTCCAAGTGATGCAAAACCAGCTGCAGGTATTCTGCTGTATTTTGTGACCTCATGGAGAATTGGTAAGATCGACTTGGGCTGAGCATGTCTTAAGGCTTTCTCTTAGTATTCAACATGCCCGCCTAGCTCAATCGGCCAGAGCGTCAGACTTTTAGGGCGGTGGGTCCGGTTATATCTGAAGGCTGCGAGTTCGACCCTCGCGGTGGGCTAATAGTTTAAAACTCTATCAATGTTGTTTTATTTATTTTGCTGGCTGATTCAAGCGCCACATTTCAAGTCTCCGCTATCCCAGGACGGATGAGATTGTATCTATACTTCCATCTCCACTCATCCTCATTGGTCCACATTCTGAAAGTCAGCGCTAAGATTTCTCACATCAACGTGCTACATGTGGTATCTCATAGCATCCAGTGATATGTCAATCGATCTTTGGTGGATTCTTGAATTCTGTCTACGCCAAGAACCATGTTAGTTCGAAATATCGATTTGCTGACTTTGGAGATTCAGGTGTAACTACAGACTCTGACCGGGCCAATCAAGCTTCGCGACACCCTACGTGTCAGTGTCAGTTCAGCTCCTCCTTTCGATGCCAATGTAGCCTTAGTATACATACACTTTTATGTAGGTCTGCGTCGATTATGGCTTCCAAGATGTGCCCGCCGATGCCACTGTCTTTCCTTAGGATTTTCCAAGATGGTATCTTCAAAGGTCACCCTCGCATGTAGTGCGCCTCGTCGATTCTAGTCCCTTAGACTCGACTGTTTTTTGGTTCTTCTGTGCTCAGACAAAGTATGGCCATCCTCTTGTCCGTTACATAGATCGGGGAAATTGTGTCCGTTGCAGTCATTGTAACAAGCAAGGGATGGTCTTTGCCATCATTCTTACGCAGAATTTTCGAGGCTGTCCAGGTTATATCAAGTCATTTACCCTTCCATTCTTCCACTGAATCTTATCGAAAGCCAATATATACAGCAGTGGCCGGCCTAACAACACATCCATCATGTCTGGAAACCGCGTCGCGATTTTGGCGACTCTCGATCTTGTCGCTAGATTAGCATTATAGACGTTTGAACGTTCGATGATTTTTGCGTTGACTGTAATCGTCTGCTGGAAGTCAAGGGTGTAATAAATGGCTAGTCCACTCACGTTCTTCAAATAACTTGTGGCATGAAGCAATGATGGTATTCGATCACTGTGTAAGTGTATACTGACCTAACTGGATTCGCTTGGAGATCACATCGAGCACAAACTCTATTACACCCTGGTCTCTTGCACGATTGTGACATACGTAAGCCCAGATTCATTACCACTTCAGGAGTATATGCTACGTGGCCAAGGAGATGTGAGTAGTAAACACGTCAAGCTGTAAATTCAAAGGTTTACACCAATATCCCGGACTCCTTCCACCGCTCCCATAGTAATCCCACCCCAACAGGCGCACTAGGATCACCTTTGATATCCTTCACCTCCAGTAATTCATACTCGCGGCCGAAAGCCAGAAAGTGGGCGAAGAGGGAGTTGAAGTGTGGCTCAGCACGGAGATGGAGGAGATGAGAGAAATGTGCATGGTATATATGCGCGAAGACGCGCAAAAGTTGACGGTATACGTGTTTGATCGTTGAAGGGAAAGTGGGATTGAAAGGCTGGTCTTTAAGGCCGATCAGTTGAGTAGTGACTTAAAAAGATAGACGATGAGATGCGTACTGGATTTCGTAGGGAAGACATTCTCGTCTTCGAGGAGATTTTGAATCGATGACATCACGCTATCAATGTAGGTCGGTGCAGACAATACTATCTGCTTGCCACCCGGATTCGCCCAAACGTAGTTTAACCTGTGACCCAGTAGTAAATGTAGTGCGACTCTATACAAACAAGTGGATCACGTACGTCGGGCCCCCAGACATAGTCGGACAATTATGTTGTGTGCAAACCTCCGTGAGCACCCCATAGAATTCGTTCAAATTGGTGTAAAAGTCGAATACTCCATGGATATCAGATGAGGATACTCGAACGATACTCTGACCCGGTTACGCACTATTAACAGCTACCCACTCGGTGATGTCCACGTATTTGGGTAACATGACGATAGTCTTGAAATTCCCCTTCACGAGTGCGGCATCTGCGAAAGGGCTGGAAAGGTAGAGAGGTTTTTCACCGCCAGGAGAAGGGGGCTCGGAAGAGGGACCCAGCAATGAGTCCTTTCGTACAGGAAGGTTGGCGTTGCCTGTTGGCGTTGGTGACCGTTTCCGGGGAACCCGATTCCGCCTGGATTGTCACGTCAGATTGGAATAACTCATCCTAATAATGTTCGAGACCGAACCCAAAGAAAGACATTGTGAAGGAAAGGCAGGAATATTAAAATAACTGGGAAAACTGTTGCAGATGGATCTGGAGTAAAGCAACCTGAGTGTCATAGTTTCGAAATGGAAGCACGGATCTCGATCACTGATCTGGATCGATGCCCGTCACGACCAAGTCCTGAAGGCCTGACCTCTCTTCAAGTTGTAAACACACGAAGCCCACATGTAGTAGAATGATCGAAATGATTTCAATACATGCAGCTTCGTAGCATACATATGTACATAGATTTAGAATTAGATGTAGGTGTGCACCATGTGTGCACTTCATAATTAACGCTTTGTGATGGGCCTTGTTCTTTGAAGCTGGCGATGTCAATCGCTAACTAAGTACATATGTAGCCTCCTGAAGAAGTTGATCTTTATGCAAGTCGAACGAGGAGTTTACTGAAGTTCATGTGCACTGGTACGTGGGAGCAACCACTCAGCAAGTACCAGCTCTTTCTAGAGATTCTCCTCATTTATTACTTTTACGATGCTCGTCGGTGCTTGTGACAGTTCCTTTGGTGGATTGACGCCTTTCGAACAACGTACCGGATGGTGCCTTTTCAAAGATGCCGGCACTGGCAATTTTATCGTTCGTGCAGGATGTGCTACATAGAGGGATTCAATCGTTGGTTTGCGTGTACACATACTGAGTGATCAAAATCGTCGGAAGTAATATCAGGAGAGACATTAGCAGAGACAGATGAAAATAGAAACTAGAATACCAGATCCCAGTGATAAATTTGAGTGTTGTCCGTTCTACCCTTCCAGGATGCCCATCAGTTTCCATGCTTCCCACAACTGACCTATACCAACTGGCGCAGAGGGTGCTCCTTTCAAATCCTTAACCTCTAGGAGTTCGTATTCCCGACCGAACGCGAGGAAGTGAGCGAACAGGGAGTTGAAATGTGGCTCGGAACGCAGATGAAGGATTTGGTGATAATGTGCGTGGTATACATGGGCGAAAACGCGAAGAAGCTGTCGGTAAACGTGCTTGATTATTGATGGAAAGTTAGGAGGAAATTCCTGTCCTAGAGGCTGGATATGAGAATTATGTAAAACAACAATAGACGTCGCCTCATACCGGCTTTAGTTGGGAACGTTTTATCATCATCGATAAGGTTTTGTACCCAAGTCATAACATAGTCTATATATGTGGGAGCAGGCAGATGTACGCTTTTGCGTTCTTGATTTATCCAAGTATAGTTCAATCTGTCGGGAAATATGAAGCAATTGTGGCAACTACAAAGGTGGCGGCGTACGTCGGACCAGCTGACATCTTCGGGCAGTTCGATTGATTACAACATTCTGCTATCATACCGTAAAATTCATTGAGGTTTGTATAGAAATCGTAAACTGAAACGTGCCCGACGCGTCTTTGAGTTATTAATATATAATACATAGGAACAACGCACTATTGACCGCAACCCATTCCATGATATTCACGTACTTTGGTAACATTACAATGGTTTTGAAGTTTCCCTTGACGAGGGCAGCCTCAACGAATGGACTGCAGAGATATAGGGGCTTCTGTGGAATAACAGTTTGTGATGGTAGTGATGGCTTCGGTGGAGGCATCTCTGCAGGAGGAAATGTCGCCGATGTCGGCGTCGGAGATCGTTTTGGCCGCTGAACTCGGGTCATTGACCGACTTACGATGAAATCTTGAATTTCGGCTCGACATACACTTGAAAGGACTTACTAACCCAATAGAATTGAAGAAAGACATAAGGTGGCACTGAAGCAAATCAGTCCAGCAGATGAGAAAAGGAGACCCAGACCCGAGGATCAAAGAATATAGGTAACAAACGAGTAAGAGAAGTGGTCGACACGCTTCCAGTTCACGAATCACATTTGTGACGTTATATAAGCAGTCATGTGCTAGACCTTCAGATGACCGATTGGAGCTCCGAGTCTGACTCTAAGTACTCTTTTCTTAGTAACATAGAGGTTCTTCCCTTATCCTGGTTCAGAAACCATCAATCCATCAATAACATGCGGCAGTGCCTGTGAAAATAGTAAGCGTTATTATTTTCCAAGAAAGCTTCTATCACATATATGATATTGCTGTCAAGCTAACCGACAACTGAATTTCTTGCCGCATCTCAGAAATCGCCATATCCCTGATAAATCTCGAACATGGCTGGTACGCCGCACCGCGGTATATTCGCTATCATACTCAGATAGACTTACGTATATAGTTGTATGAAATGCCAAAGGTTTTGACGGTTTGCGCCATCGAAATCGTCTTCAAGTGCTGATGAATAGGAATCCATTATCATAACATGTCATAAGAAATGCCGACAACTACCCATTCACCTCTTGGCCCAAGTTCAGAGCCACATCATGATCAACAGTCTATAGATTAAATCAGGATTAGGGTAATTTTCTGGAGTCACCTGGCGAATGCTTACAAAACCAATTCAAGGGTGAAGGGTACCCATGCACCCAAGAAAAAGGTTTTGGGAGAAACCAGTCGTTGCGGACCATCGGGATGCAAGAACCTGACCTTACCATCAAGGAAACCAGATACAACAACGTAACTAAGGGCGAGGGCGAATGACCCGTATTTCAGATCTTAAATCTGGAACACCGTCGGCCATAGCAAGCCTAGTATGTGTGGTAAATGAGCCCTCGCCGAACACCATAATTGACTGAGCATACGATGTTCCAAAGCGGCACTAAACAATCGTTTGAGACCGTTCCAGAAGGCGGCTTTGGGACTCACCCAGATCAGTATGTAACGGCCAGCGAAAAACCTTGTTGATGCAGCGCTTCCCACTATTCTCGGACACAGTTTTCAGTCAAGCTGTCACCAGTGAGTGTCCAGTCCGCATCGTAGCCTTGATCAACTGGCGGAGATATAGCCTGGAAGAGGGCAAATTCCACGTGTCAAGATTGGTCGGGAATTAGTTCACAAAGATGCAAAACCTTCGCCGGTTTCAAAATAGAGGGAGATGATGATCTACTCATAGTGATGAGGAACAAGAAGTGTGCTGTAAAGGATGACACACATATTTAAGCAAAGGCAAGAGCATGAGAGCAACAAGATAACACTGATGCCACCAATGAGATGTTCTTTAGGAGGCGCTGGTCCTGAACTTGGCCAGAGACAATTGAGAACATACAAAGGAGAGGGAGGTTCCAATGTCCGAATAAATGACACCTGCAGTCTGGCTAAATCATGGTAACTACCACCAAGTGTCCAAAAGCTCAGAATGAACAAGGGTAACCCTCAAAGCTTAAGGCTTACAGCCGCGCGCTTCGAATCCAGGGGGGGCTTTTTGCAACTCCAAGGAAGATCAACACACCGTAAGGTTCGTAGTGTCAGAGGTCATGATCAGTCAATATGTAACGATGCCTTTGCACCAGGTTTCTATGGCGTCATCTAGTATTACAGTGCACGTTTCCGAGGATGACTCGTTGATAGTATCTGTGATCTCGAGAGACTTGTCAATCCAAATAGAAAAGCTGTGATTGAGGAAATTAAAGCCATTTCTAAATTGCTACTCACTTTGATTTATCATATTCACTGTTCGGATTTCCAAAAAAATATTAACTGTCCCGGAGAGACTTGAACTCTCGATCTTCCGATTTGAGAGCTTAACAGTCGGACGCCGTAACCAACTAAGCCACGGGACATACATTCGTCAATAGATTGCTGCTAAGAATGTAGGATATAGAAACACTGGAATCCTTTCGATCTCATCAAGGAATAAAGGTATGGAATCAAATCACCTTTTAGAGCCTGCAGATTTTGAAGCTCAGGCAACAAGAAATCCTTTCAAATCGGTCGAGTACGGCTTGAGTACGGCTTACAGAGACCAAAGCCGGATTGTAGTGTAAGGCAGTATCTTTCCCTGATTGAGAGACCTGCGGGAGGCTGGCAGTGGTCACCTTTGGCCGCAATGCACTTATACAAACAGATCGACTATCATCTGTTATTAGGTCAGCTACCGGATGCTACCCAATGCATTGCGTTTTTTGGTCTCCATCCATCTCGAGACCTACTTGAGGATCGAGGCAAGATCGAGGAATCGAGAGTGTTACTTACTTACCACATATTCGCACGATTTCTCCTGGATCATCATTTGATTGTGGAGAGATAAGTAGTGTGATCCTTCGGACTGTACATCCAGACGCTCTGTTAGTAAGTATTACCCACTGACCAGGCAATACTTGGGCAATACCCAGACTCAGGCGTCCTCAAGGGTCTGAGTCACGTGTCAGAAATTCCGTTAGAACCCACCGCCATGTCGTCTTCGAACGCGCCGACGGGTTCGTCTATTCCACCACCGCCCTCGAAATTACCGCCCCCAACTGGAAATTGGTTTGTCGATGCATACCAGAGCGTTATCCATGTCGGAGACATTCCTTGTGCCCGGAACAGTCTGTTGGGTGGGATAGCGAGCGGATTGGGGATTGGGATCGTTCGTGGGATGTCTGCTTGTGCGTCTTCATCCAGTCGGCAAAGGTTTCAGACTTAGGTCCCTCCGAAGCTGCTTTCGTCGCAGGCAACTGGGCATGTGCTACGTTTGTCCTTATATCTTTCGGTTCCTTGTGCGTCCTGCTTTTCCTCTCTCAACTGTCTTCATATCATATTCACCATCTGCATGAACAGCCAAATCTGCCAAAGAAAGTTTGAAAAAGAGCGCGAGACGGTCACGCGAGTCATCGAGAACGTGCCTCGTCGGGTGGTCAAACAGGCTGACGATTCAGAGTCTTCAAAATCACCAACGTCTTGATATTCGGGGTCATATATGTCGAAATATCACACCACTAACGACCAACTAATCAACTCCACTCTGATGCCCATACTTCCTTATCCCACTTCTCAACAAGGTCAGGATCGTCCTGTGATAATGTGATACATACTCATTGAACTCATGACCGCCTGTCATTCTCCTCTCAACTCACCTTATATTTTTCCTGGAATCCCGTGAAACCGTCACGCAGAACAGCCACCTCGTGTTGGATATCCTTTCCATATAGAACATTCTGTCGTGTCTCTTCGTAGATCTGTAGAATGAGTATGTTAACGACCTTCGACTACAAGATCACGATGGATTCATACTCGTGCAGCCTTAGGTCCACTGTTTCCGATGAAGATCGTGGCATAGGTGTGTAAAGTGACACTTAATACGCGATTCTTGTGTTAGATGAAAAACAAGCATGACGTACCGAACTTGTGATAAGGCACAGTGAAAGATGACGAGTGGGACGTCCTTAGTATCCTTCACAAGCTCGTCTACGCTCGTGAGGAAATCACGAGAGGGTTTGTTGATAGCACCCTTGATGTTTCCCCCTTGAAAATCGTCATCGCGAACGTCAACAACGACGAAATCCTTCATTAGGGTTGAGGTCTTCATGATGTCCGCGAGTTCCTGCCAGGGGATTTGCGTCAAGTGGGCGCAATGCGTAAAGAAGTGTTTACATCGTGGGTAACATATTTCATGGCGGAAGGGGTGGAGGGGGAGAAGGAGAGAATTTTAGATGACAATCGGGGAAAGAGAGAAAGGCAAGATCTGGTTCTGATCATACTACTTAGAATTGGTCACGCCAGTGGCAGTCGTATACGCGGCGGCAACACCGACCTACCTCAACAAGACATTGACAACAAAGCGATCAATGAGATATCTAAAATCATATATGGTTCTGTGTCTATCATCTCGTCGATCTGAAGAGATTTGACAAACTTACCAGATAGTGTCGCAGATTCAGATCGATTAAGGATGATTCTGCTTCAAGAGTCCAAGGCAATATATTCTATGTATTGTGCCACTTTCAGAGAAGTTCAAACGAGCTCCGGTTCGGCGACTCTTGCCATGATTTAAACAATTCGGGTATCCCATATGTATGGTATGCATGTAGAAAGGACACCAACCATGGGTGAAATTATTTAGAAGAACGAGGGTCCATCATCGTCTGCTATGTAGGAACACATGGCCTGTTCCTTGGAAGTTTCCTTTCTCATCGTTATCCAAGACTACATCTGATGTCAAGATTTGGGTAATTCCAACGTGGTATTGCGTATTGCAACGTGGTATGTAGTATGTATACAAGGACGATAGAGTTATCAACGTTGGTCGGCAATAAGGCGCCTTTGGCTTGCGGTAGCAGTTGTCTATGTAGGGAAACATGAATGATTCCGCAAGAAAGGTTATTGTAGAAGTCTTCTAACTTCGAGCGCTCGTGATCGAATGGAGCCAATACAAAGGGTATGTTATCCTCTTGTTCCGACACGGTTCGAAACCTTTGCTGAGTTGGGCGTTAATTTAAAACTTAGGTGGATCGTTTCCAGAATTCAGAGCACGATGCTTTGGGGTGCGAAAGATGAATGATCCAAGCCAAACGGGCCGAGTCTTCCGGTAGATTTGACGAACGAGGGCGTAATCACCGTTGACCTAGGTAGATCTGGTACAACGTTTGATCGTGTCCAGCCCAGAGACACAGGCCATCGTGTTCAGCAGTTACCTGCATCGTCTCCACAACTCCAGGAAACACTCTTATAAGTGGATTGTCCGTTTGACCATGAAATGAGGGGGGAACTAGAGGGCGACCGGTGTGAACAGACCAGGCTCGTATTCGACGGTCCTCGCCCGCGGCGAAGAGGAAGTCGTGCGTAGGGTCCAGGGCTATCCCAAGCCTCTGAGTGTACGTATTGTTATGTCCATGGTACTGCATAAGCGGCGAGCCCTCGCGGGCGAAGCGATGGTCAAAGGTCATCAACTGTAACGGAAGAAAGTTTGCTCAGTGGTCCGTATTAAATTCAGAGTGTAAGCGGAGAGAAGAACGTACATCGCCGTTCATGTAACTGGTGAGTAGTTGCCACTCAGCAAGGATTTCTAGATGAAGAACGCTGGTACGTTGTTGGCTGAGGAAGCGGTCATTGTAGAGTTTCTGGCCACGCTTCCCCAGACGCTTGTCGAATCGCATGATGTTCCCGTTACGGCATCCAGCTAAGATTGTGGTCTAATTACTTCTCTTGTCACCAGAGCAGACAAAACTAGGGTAGGGGAAAAACGTACACCATATTGTCGGACCGCAAAAACATCACTATGAGTTTCCAAATCTTGCACTGGAGAGGAGTCGATGTCGCTCATGTACACCGCTTTTTTGTTCACCCCTTATATACTGGTGAGGTTCAGACCTACGTTGGAAGGAGTCGAGGTACCTAGTACTAAGGAGGCATCTTCAAGATGGGAAGACCAGATATCGTGCACCCCATTCAAGCTGAGAAGTGATATTCGTCTAGTCAGATTTCAGATCCATATTTCATCTTGAAAATAAACTGGCCCATTTACCCTGTCATATTGAGGTCCTGGACGGCTATCTTTGCGGATGGACCAAAAGATGTGGCGCTATTCGAAAGATGAGTTGACTTTGAAAGCGGTAAGAGAAGTATCTGACACGCAACGAGCGCCAGATGTACTAATCGAGGTCACCTACTCTTTCTATCAGAACAAGAGTGTCGATTATGAGCATCAACAGACCTCTGATTCAGGTTGCAGGTTAACATCGGCCTGAAAGAGAGCACTTCCATCCTCTGCATTGGAGTATAACCATCCTCGACTGTCACCGATGAAGCGGTGGGTGTTCCCGTCCAAAGTCATTGACTGTTTGATCAGCGGCGGTGAGAATAGACCTGTGCAAATGAAAGAATGGAAACATACAGAAAAAGACTTGATGCGACCGAAAACAGGAACTTTCTTCTCCAGGACGCGTGTTGTACTGGCATATTGAGAATGAACGAAATCGCTACAAGGCCCAATTAGATTTTCTTCAGGTCCTTTTTGGATGGACATACTGAGAGGCCTGATATCTTTCGCCTATTCTATGGGATATCCGAGCCGTTTCATTAGAATACCACGAAGAAATCCGTCGACGTTTGCGAGAGTAATTTGAATGGGCGTCTGAGATCGGAGCAGGCACTGTTTGAGGTCTAGGCAAGGGAGCTTTTGGCTTGGATGAAAGTGGAAAATATCGATTCCGTGACGCGTCAAAGTAGAAGCCTGGTAGCTCAACTGGCATAGTAAGCACACTGGAGCTTTTATCTGAGCAAGTTGAAGTGGCGGTTACAACGTCACAGCCAATGTTATTCAAAATAGTGATCAATTTACATGGGTTGTTTGCCGATCAGTCCTCCATCAAGCTTCAAGCTTCAAGCACTACCTCTACTGATACGACCATGGCATTGGCGTGAACTTCATGCCTCTAAGCATGCAATACAGTGGCTGGAACAACTAGTCATCATCACGGGAGCTGAGTACTGAGTCTTAATGCAAAAACGCTACAGGTACTTACGTTGTCAACAGTAATATAATCCACTGACTATGATATACAGCCCATTCGGACACGACTTTCCTAAGATATCATGACATTAATATTGTTTCGAGGGCCAAATTGAAATCTTGCTCAATTATGCTCAATTATGATGATCTGTTAAGGTGGGACTGTCAGCTGTATCTCTGACAATTGTTCTGTAGCCGGACTTCGAGTAATGAGTCCTCTCTGTGGTTCTCCAGCCCTGGAACTATCTGCAAACATGCTGAACACACTATCGTCCTCTCCTGACGATGAACTCATACCACCAGATTAGAATGAAGTTCAACACCTCAGAGTACCTGCTTCCTGAAGGTAATGCTATCGTCTTCATTAACGGTTCACTGCCGTTTCAAAGATACTTCAGTAAGCCCAGACAAAGCTTTTGACCTGGGCTTTGGGTAAGTCAATGATTGTTTAGGCAACTGAAGTACATCGATCATAGGGGACCCTTGCAAGGGGGCTTGTCCGAGGAGTTCTGCTTGAGAGGTCACGTACAGCTTCATTTTATGTAAGGCTGACTCGAGAGGGCTCGGACCCGGGACTCCTATGTAGCCTCAACAGGCCTGCCAACTCATTGCTTCCACACATCTCCAATATCCTACCACGACTTGCAGGCGAGAACAGTTGAATATATAGCCAGATGAACAACACGCTTACTCGCAATGGGAGTCTTCATAAGACTCACTGCCAGCAGTGCCACCAGTAAGTTGGAGCTTCCCAGTCGTTACCCTATCCTTTCTTGACCCGGTGGCGCTGTCATTCCGCACTCCTCGAGACTCAATTATGCCTGTATTCTAAAACGTAGATAAGAAACTTAAATCGATATGCACATATGTAGAACCTTCTATGACGAGGTACTTATTACTTGCAACGCTAAAATGTAATCAATCTGAATATGAACAACACGCAGCTGCTCCGACCAATTTATCTTTCACCCAATGCTTTCGGATATCGCATCTATCGCTTTTCCATGTAATGTAGTCTTACATAGACGTCTTCAGTCGGCAGCTCGAGCTCCGAGACTGCCTCATTTGTATGTTTTGTATATACGAAATTAGTTTACAAATCATCACGAAATCCCAGCTGTTCAGGTCGGCCACTTTGTCTTCGTACTCTCACGTCCCTTCCATGGTTTTAGACTTGTTAGAAGTTCGTGCCCCATCTGCTCTGTCCTGGCGCTTACCTAATTGCCGTTGCTCAAGGTAACGACCCCAGGGTTGGTATACATATGTCTTGCCGGTTTTGTGGTTGCAGTGAGTGTTTCTATGAATTACATACATGTTACATCTCATCTTTCGGCGTAGTTCTCCATGTTTTCGCTGCTTATCAAAGAAAGAGTAAGCTCAAAGCAGCCAAAATCAGTGCCCTTGTGCGCATCTAATGGCCAACCGTCGATCCAGTTTTACATTAACGAAGTCGTTCTTGGAACAGCTTTTGGTATCGCCATAGGACCTCACGGCGCAAATATATTCGATCCGCGATCTTGGGATACTAATATCACCTTCATAACCCGCGAGATAACACGCATCGTTCTTGCCACTGGTCTCTTCGCCATTGGGGTTGAGCTTCCTAAATCATACATGGTCAAACACGCAAAGAGCCTCCTCGTCATGGTCGTACCCACAATGGCCATTGGTTGGATCCTTGTCGCTGGCAAGTCAATTTTTGTCCTATTGTTTCATTACATTGACGTCATCCTCAGGCATTTTGTTTGGTCTTTTCCCGAAACTGGATTTCCTCTCGTGTCTTGCCATAGCTGCATGTCTCACTCCCACTGACCCAATCATTTGCGCAGCCATCGTAGGTCAGTATGATGCTGTCATTCTATTTCCAGAGTTTCTCAAAGTCTGTCCATCAAGGTGGGAGGTTCGCGCAGAAACACGTGCCCCTCAATCTGCGTCAAATCCTCTCCGCCGAATCTGCGGCCAATGACGGCCTCGCTTTCCCGTTCTTAACAATATCACTCTACTTCATTCTCGATAAGACCAAGGGGGAGGCTGTTGCACATTGGGTTCTTGTCGGATGGCTCTGTTAGTCGACTATTTTGACTAATTTCATTTCCCTGATACCTCTTTCAGACCAGGTGATCATGGGGGTCGTCATCGGTGCCATTCTAGGGCTCACGTTTTCTCACTTGATGAAATACTCTCATCAACGTGGATTTATCGACCGCGAATCTTATGTAGCACAGTATCTGGCTCTGGCTATCTTCATCACGGGTGTTGTGAGTACCATTGGTAGCGATGACCTCCTAGCCGCTTTTGCAGCAGGTAATATTACACCCCTCGTCACTGAAGCCTCACGACTAACATGAAAAATCATGCAGGGAGTTCCATCTCATGGGATGGGGAGTTCAATGACCAAACCGAAGGCGAAGTATTTGCGTCCATCATTGATCTCGTTCTTAACTGCGCTTGCTTCATATATATCGGCGCCTGGCTTCCGTTCAAATCCTTTGACTCTCCCGAACTCGGAATCACCCCTTGGCGACTGATTATTCTCTTTCTCACTATACTCGCCCTTCGACGTATACCAGCTATAATGGTTCTCTATCGATGGATTCCAGAAATCAGGAACTGGCGCGAAGCACTTTTTTCTGGTCATTTTGGTAAGTCATCAATAATTTCGTATTGTCACTAAACATCCTCATATATTTCAGGTCCTGTAAGCTGAGCACTTTCGCTATAAGCTTTTGTAGTCTCATCAGTCTTCCAGATGGGTATTGGTGCAATTTTTATCTCGTCTCTAGCTTTGCTCAAGCTTCCGGCCGCCCAAAACCCGCCTCAAAATGAGCAGGAGTTGTTAGCAGCGTCTCTTGAGCTAATAGTTGCCTTTGTCGTCCTCTGCTCTATCATCATTCGTAAGATGTCATTCTCCTCCTCAACACATTGTTCATTTCTCATTCCTCAGACGGGCTGTCCATCCCGTTCTTCTCGCTTGGCAAGGTCACACTTTCTGCGACTAACACACTTTCGAGCATGACCCCGGACTGGATGATAGGGATTCGACACGCCTCGACGAAGACACTTGTTAATACTGCACCTGCTAACCAAGTTACACCTGCAGTAGAGCCTAAATCTCCCACACTACAGAAACAGCAGCCACGGGATAAACCAGGGGCCACTGGGATCGAAAATGCCAACACGGTTCATTTCCCCTCAGCTCAATAACACAGGCTTCGGCAACGTAAGGGCCAGACACTGTCATTCTCGGTCGATTGCGTTGCTATTGTGGAGTTACCCAACAAATTCTCAGACGTTGAGAAAATATATAGAAATTGGGATCGAGTATATGTTTACCTCAAACTACCCAGACTTAATGTGTTGAAGAGTTGTATGGAGAGTAACATGTGTCGATTGAGGATAAGATTGATTACTCCTACGGCAGTTACCTATCTCACCCTCAAGTCTCACAAGTCTTCAGCAAATGTCATAACATGCCGTTAGCGCTTGCGTTCCTGAATTGCTTGTGGGTAACCTCTGTCCTAGTTGTCGACAAATGCATAGCTATTGTAGTCTATCAGGAGCATATCTGGCTTATCGGGCCTACGCATGGAGATGCTGTGAGATGGCTCTAAACAAGCAGGAAGAAGCTCGGTTCATCAACCTGGTAAAGAAGGAGGATTCCTGAGACTCGTCTTAGAATAGGAATAGCAGCTAATCCTTGCATAGATTCATTAAACCACGGCTCGTTTGTCCCGGATAATTTATCACATGCAACCTTTCTTTCGTCCTTTGTAGGTGATTCCGAATTCCGCCCCCAAGCAAGTCATGACTTAAGCAGAAAAAGGTTATTTTGATGGCCCGCGCCTAACTAAGTAGAAGCGGCACAATGACAGAAATACCAGAGTTTGTCGGGCAACCTCAGACGACACCAAAAATCCAGAAATGAATGCTTGTACATCCGTTGGCTGAGGAATTGGTCCTTGTAAAAAAAATTCTCATCTGCCAAGACGCTTGTGCAAGGGCAAAAACTTGGCACAAACACGCAAAAGGATCAGGCTTGCTTGGTATACACTGCCCAGTGCAAACCGAGGGCAAATTTTGAATCGAGAGATTCAGGTGTTGCTTTGATGCAAATTGTATGTATTTTCGTACCTCAATGGCGATATCTATATACATGCCTAAGGGCTTCTTTGAATCTTGTGGCTACCATGTAATTGCTTGCCGGCGGTAAATTATTCATTCGTCCAAAGAAGTTTTTAGGCAATCCGGTCATGTATTCCGTCCACGGTAATCAAACATATATGTATGGTCGTTTTGGTGAAAATCTGAACAGAAATTTCCGAGAAACATGGCTATCGATCGATCGCAATTGATAAAAGAAATGTCCAGCCTTCGTGGAGAGGGAGATGCAAATCCTCTGGCTGACTTTCGATGCCGGGGTTCGGGGATCCATTTGGTATTTGCTCTGCGCAAAGTGAAAATCACTGACTCCGGAAGATCTTCCGTATGAGTACGCGTGCTATAACTATAACCCCTTTCTTTTTGTTTTAGAATTTTGGAGAATGAGATTGTCAGCAGCTTGACTTGATATGGTTTGACCTGGCGGAAGATCTATGCATCCGTGCGCAGAGTCACTCGAACCCTCATTACTGTTTTGACAGTGAGCGGCTGTCGATTTGGTACATACAAGTATATCAATGCAGACATGGAGCGGTGACAGGCCTAACTTGGGCGCATTCTTGACGTTGCTAAGGATGGAAAGCGACCATCAAATGAGGGACATTCATAAGTAGGATTCAACCAAATATTTAATATTGAAGCTTGGACCAACACACTTGGCTGTCATTCCTCATTCTACATCATTCTGCTCTTCGACGTCCGGGCCAACGACAAGCACCGCTGTGGCCTTGGTGTCACACAACGATTACGACCCTTCGATCAGGTCAAGTCAAAATTGGGGAGAGTACCCCGTTTTTTTTGCTAAACCCCATATGGCACGCCGTTCTAAGTTAAGGGCGCTGCAGAATGCTGCTTCTGTTCTCGATGTCCCTAGGCAAACGGACACGAAATCGCAGGCGAGTTTGATGCATTCACCCCGCGTCCTTGTCAAAGATCCACCGCGCAATCAGCTTCCCGCTGCACCAGCCGAGGATTCAGCGTTTCTCCTGGTAAGCCATCAATGCATCACTACATAGTTGCCTTACACGAGTTTTACGCTCCTGCATTGTGTCGGCATTCCTGATGGACGTGTTGACTGACTGTTGATATCCTCAGACCCGTTTCCCAGGTCATTGGGACACTGATACTTCGGGGAGCTCCCTTTACATAACGCCTCGAGACGAAAGCCACGCTCTTCTTCAGAAATCCCCTCGTCGCCGTCGTACCAGAATGGCGAAGGAACGACGTTCCTTGCAGTCTCTCTTTATTCCTTCGTTCCTTACCGCACCATCATCCACCACGGAATTATTCAACGTTAATGTCGGAAGAGCCCGTTCTCACTCTATGGCTCAATTGAATGACCGTAATATGTCGAATGACGCCGACCCTTCAAATATTACACAGGTAACCTTTCCTCAAGCTCAAGATTCTCCTCCGCCAGACTTTCTACTCGATGATGATCCTTTTGCAAATCTTTCGACGGCACCAGTCTATATCACTCCATCACCTACACCTACCCCTACATCTATTACACCGCTCGAAACGCCATCACTAGTACAGACACCACGATCGCCTTTGACTCCTCATACTTCTGACATTAAACCAAGTTTCCTCTCATTCCCACCGCCCATCACTCGACAATCTATGCCTGGTATATCTCGAACCCTCTCTGGACGCGCACGTCCAGCGTACTCAAAGCCAGCATTTGCGCCTCGACCTTCACTGCCCTCCCTCGATACCCTCGCCTGTATGAATGTTATGCTTCCAAAAAAGGCACGTGTACCTTGTGCATTGTGAGTTACGCGTCTTACTAACCCCATCTGTCCAGGTTCGTAAAGGTCGAGTTGGTGCAAAGCTACCTTTTGAGCCATGGGATCAACTTGACACCAATCGATCCTCTGGAGAATCGTCTGATATCTCGCAAGAGGAGTCAGTTCTGGAGTCGTCCCACATCATATCTACCGTTCTCGTCTCGGATGTAGACTCACATTCCAAAGACGACGAGGAAGGCGACGCTTTGATTTTCATGGTGGAGGGCCCTTCGACCTTTGGGAGTCAGGAACCTGAAACGTTGTTCATCGGACAAGACGAACCACACAGTGCTGATTCAGAGGTTTCCCTGGATTCTCTAGATTCTTTGGACGACGATTACATCACATCATCGGAGCTGTCGTATCTTTCCCGTTCCACGTCTATGACCTCCTCTTCTTCGATCAGTTCACCCGAGTATCAGTGGCCAAATTTCACCCACTCTAGCGACAACATTTCATCCGCCGAAGACAGCGACACTCTCAGCTCTTCACCTGACGACTTCAGTTTCCCAGACTCCGACTTCGACTCCCACAATATCATCAGCTCCTATTGGTCGTCAGACGATCTCCTGGACTCCCTTAGCGGTGACATCTCTGCTAGTGCCCTATATTCGGAACTGTTCAGTAAACTGGACATGACATATGAACCTGGGACATCGGCAGAAACCATCCGGCCATCTATCAACCTCCGAGACAGGTCTTCATCACCACCGATTCAAACGCCAGTCGACGATGCTGATGAGCTGGTTGATGGATCTGGCAGGGAAAATGCACACCGTGGCGAAGCGAGCTACGGTAGAAGGTGGGAACAGTCAAGCGGATCGGACGTAAGACGAGTCAGCGGAAATACCGGCAGTGGGCGGGCCCACGGCAGTGGCATCAATCGATTAGGGGGACGTGGGGATGACGAAGACGAGGATGACAAACGCAGACGCGTCGATCGTTCCAAGTTTTCGACTCCTTCGGAATCCGAGGCGTCTGACTCAGACTCGGATTCGACTGACGACTATGGTCAACCCGCGCCAAGGGAGGTTCCATCTTCATCTGACGATGATGTTCCACTTGCCCAGTGTATTCCTAATGCTTTGAAAGCTCAGAACACGATACGGCGACAAGTACAGGAAGAGAGGGAACAACGACGGGCTGCGCGCGCTGTGGCTGCAGCTCGTTCATCTTCTACTTCTCGTAGAGGGCCATCAACGCGTCCTTCAGGCGCGGGTGAGCCTTCGCAAAGGGTTCTCATGTCAAGTTCTCAGGAAGCAGCTTTACATGCATCGAGGTCTCTACGTCATGCACCTCCGAGGACAGCTCCTACTTCTGAGATGCAGCACTTCTCAGCTGAAGACCTTACGAGAAGACTACAGACCATGGATATAGGAAAAACGTCGCCATCAGCAACACAGTCTTCAAAACCAACTCGAAGAGATCCTAGTCGCCCCAGAAGTGCTGGCCATAGTATCAAGGAGCCTACATCACCTGTGCTTGCACCGCCAACGATCAGCCCCCCAACCGATCACAGAACTTTGCGTCCTTCACGCTCGTTCCATCGACCTGCTGAAAACAGAAGGTCCGAGGAACATCGCACCATGCCATTTCCCGTAGATGCCGGGCAAAAACTTGCGCGCAGCCTTACTCGAAGAGAAGACGGGCCAAGCACGAGTCCACGATCATACCCACCACGCGTCCAGGACGAGAACCCGCACAGACGACCGTCAACATCAAGGAGGTCAGGCGAGGAGCCTCGGAAGCTCACGAAATATCCTGAGCCAAGATCAGCGCGATCTTCATCAGAAGTAGAGAGACCTCGTCGGTCGAGCCCAACGCGCCCGCCAGTCCCGCCACTTCCACTCGATGCGCTTGCTAGTCCTACATCACATACTGCGCGAGGTCCTGTCACACAACAACGCGTATTCATCGGTGATATGCAGCGCTTCAACATGGTTGAAATCGGACCTTCGACTAATGCTGCTGACGTCATAGAAATGGTCGAAGCACAGGGTTCTCTCAAGGGGTGGGTGGGCAGCGGCGATTGGATGGTATGGGAAGTTGCCCAAGACTTCGGCATGGGTAAGCAGCAACTTCTTTTTTGGTCATCCTACTATGTTCTTACTGCTGGCAATGTCTTGCAGAGCGTCCCATCAGGAGTTTCGAACTTTTATCCGATGTCCAAGCATCTTGGAATAAGGACAAGCTGATGAACACCTTTGTCATTAAAATGACTCCCCTCGCTGTACCACTCAGTCGTTCCGTACGTGCCCCATTTAACTTTGCCATGTATGTTTCTAGGCAACTGACGGGTGCACCGCGTAATATAGGCTATGCCGAGTGCATCACCGACGTATGCGGGTTACGTTGAATGGGAAAGCAAACGCGGCAAATGGAATAAACGCTGGCTCCAACTTCGTGAACATTGTTTATGGCTGTCAAAACGAGATAATGTCGGTGGTTTCTATGCAGCCATTTCATCACTACTGACCTGAGAATAATCGTAGGGACGAGACGAGGTCCTTCTGTGTTCTCTCTCGAACTTCGACGCTTATTTCATTACTCGTCTACACAAGGCTCCTCGGCCTTTTTCATTTGCCGTCAAGTCCACTGACAAACTCTCTCTGTTCGAAAATACGGCAGATTATCTGCATATCTTCTCCTGCGGCGAGAAAGAAGGAGCGACCTGGATGGAACACGTTCTTCTAGCAAGGGTTAGTCAATTGTACATCATCAAGTCTGTTTCACAACCTTTTATCAGTCTTATGTTTTATATCAAGAACGAAATGTTCTCTTCAATCCGAAAGCCCTCGGCGGTAGTGCCGCTGGCGGTGCAGGAACACTCTCACGCGCTGGAACCCGCAAAACAACCTCCACACTTCGACCTGTGGCCCAGCCCCTCATTTCTGGTGTCACTGCTCCTATGACGATTGCACAACAGTTGCAGTCGAACGACGTTTTTGAACCTGGTTCTCTCTTGCGCAAACACTCCTAAAGTCCGGTTGGTCTATCTTTGTATTGATTGATTGATACCTGTCCCATGCCCCTTTGTTCCATATATACGTTGTACTTGTAATGCCCATATCACGACCACGCAATTATTCTAAACCCGGTTTATACTCCCTCTAAGTATGCCAATATTGATAGTCAAGTTAGATTGTAGTATAAAAGTACACACAGAAATAGTAAATGGAAATGAAATGTATAGATCCATCCTCAATCGGACGTCTTCGCCTTTTTCTTTGGTGGCCCAGCGTCCCCACCATCTTCAGCTTTCTTTTTCGGTTTAGGTTTGGGGCGCGGTTTCTCGTCGTCAACATCCATTGCGTCGTCTCGCTTGAGTTTAGGCTTTGTAGATGCCTTGGGTTTGACCTCATCAACGTCCATCTCATCGTCTGGCTTCTTTTTGGGTTTGGGCTTAGGGGCGACCTTCTTCTTGGGCTTGTCGTCCTCCGCATCGCTGTCCTCAGCCTCCGCATTGGCTTTCTTTACCTTTTTGGATCCGTCACCCGTTGCCTTCCCTTTGCCTTTCGCCTTCTTTTTGGTAGAAGCCATGATCTGACGGTCACCACTGTCATCTGAAGCAGTCACCGCACCACCATCCTCCGAACTATCACTATCGCTGGGAGAACCTGAATCTGACTCGGATGCCTGGAAATCCTCTATAATGTATGGATCAGTGGAAGAACATCTATCCTCAGGAGAGTCTAAAGAGCGTACCATCCTCTTCGCTGTCCTCGTCATCCATTCCACCCTTAGATGGCTTGACACGAGGATGACGATCGTCCGAGTCCACACTCTGCATATCGTCGTCGTCGTCGTCGTCATCACCTGCCGCAGCAGCCAAGAGTAAGTCCGCGTCTGGGACCATCTCGTTCTTGACCTTGATCTTCTTATCCTTCAGATACGTCTCTACTGGCTCGTGGTCTTCCTTGTTGATAGAGGTGAAGCTGTGCTCTGGACCGCTCTTCGTGATTATTTTCAAGTCGAAAGTACGCGCGGCCGCAGCTCCCATACTAGCACCGACACGCGAGAAAATGACCTGATGCACATCGGCGATCTCGATGAGACTAGGCTGCTTGGAGACGAAGAATATGTATTTTTCAAGCAAGAAAAGGTCACCCTGAATAGCCTTCAGGTTGGCCTTTATGCCAGGATGGCCATCTCGGCTGTTGAAGTGAAATTTAGAACAACGGACAAGACTCAAAAGTTTGAATATACCTCTGGAAGCTTCCAGATCCGATAATCTTTTTCTTCGAGAGAGCACGGAAGACTCCAGACACTACCTCAAATGTAGGGTCCTCGTAATGTTTCTTTAGTTTGTCATATTTAGCGATTTCCTCCCTACGCAACCAGACTAGTTAGTTCATAGATTCAGATGAATTGGAGTTCTGAGATGAGACTTACTCTGCCATATTCAGCTCTGCAGTGATTTCTTCTTCTCTAGAGAATTGCATGACCAGATATTGATACCGTGTCTGACCCTGCCCGATGGGCGACCTCAGATCAAGCTATAACGAAGGTAATGTTAGAATTCCATGGAGCGAGTTAGAAGAGGAGAGATTGACAATGAATAAAACATGTAGTTCATCCTTGGGCAGAAGGAACATTCGGTTGATGTGATTGTAATCGATTTTATAATCATAAGTCTTTCCCCTGAGTCGTAAGAATTCAGGATACATGTCCATGTCATAACGGCCACGGGGCGTCAGGACGAGAACCTCTTCGAAGCTCAAAATCAAATCTCCAGGTTCTTGCCCGATGACGGCCTTGTCTTTTATCGTGTCATGGAAGACCTGCGCAGCGCTTATCTCATCGTCATCATCATCGTCGCCCTCAGCATCGGAACCTGAATCCTTAAGCTTTGTTTGGGTTCCCGGAACGTAGAAGCGAATCTCGACCATCTCATCGCCCGCACCTTTAGCTGGAGTTTTTGAGGAGGATGAGTGACTGGAGAATTCCAACGAGACTTCATTGCGGCCTGCCATGTTCGAGTTGTGTACCTGCGATAGAGGTAGCTCAAATGCAGTTTTTTCTGATACTAAAAACGCCAAGTTGTTGCCTATGGGGTTTTAATTATCGAAATCTTGCATACTGCGTGCAATGATACCAACCTTGGAAGTCTGTGGTCCCCCAGTTCCATCCTTTAAAAGAGACTTCCTTGGTCTCAAGGGTCTTCCCAAAATGATTCTTCAGCAAACTCGCGATTTTATCATGATCCTAAGCGGAAAGATGTAAGCTTTTAAGACGGACGTACAAAGACCATTTTTCAAGGGTACAATTAGACGCACCTCTCGCTGAAAGCCGTCAAATTTCTCCGTGCGATGCTCCCTTTTGTCATCTTTCATCCCTATACGAAGTTGAAAATTGCGGGCGACGCGTATCCATCGGGCCCAATCAATATGGTTTGCAGGGATTGCGATAACACCTTCCGAGTCCATGCCCTTCCACGCCATGCCACTTGCTGCCACGCGAAACTCTGTAAAATTTCCATGGGAATGAGTCGTTAGAAACAAGAAAGATTTGACGCACTTCCAACCTCTGGAGAGAGGCCATGATAAATTCTGTCGAATTGAGTGGTCATGGTTGTGGTGGATGTTGGTGAACGCGCTGACAGACCTTGAATCGACGCGTCCTTGTGTGATCGTATTTGCTCAATTTCTCGCTCATTTCTCCATTTGTATTCATCTCCTTCCTCTTCCACCTTCTGGCCAATGGACTCGTTAGAAACGCGCTCCAGGGGGGTTCAAGAGCGAACGTTCTGCAAATGGTACAGATTCTCCTGCTTCAATGCATCTCATGACGATCTTGCTTGTATGTTAGGCTGAACACTAAACTGGAGGTGAATGGACACCCTCCTATGACCTCTCTCGTCAACGATCTGTCCGATGGTGTTCGACTAATCCAACTCATGGTGCGCCTATTCGGTCAAGGTATCCTTCGACTCCTCATCTAAATTCTGTCTTCACAGGAGATCATGGGTACGACCTCAAATCTGGAAGGTGCAAAGATGTTGATTTTACTTCTAGGCGATACCTCTCTTGGACGCTATAATAAAAACCCTCGAATACGTGTACAGAAAGCCGAAAATGTGAATAAAGCCCTTGAGTTCATCACTTCTCGAGGCGTAAAGCTTACGAACATCGGCCCAGAAGGTACGCCTGAAACTACTCAAAAACACATCAGGATCATTGACGTTGTTCTAGATATCATTGACGGCAATTTGAAGCTTATTCTGGGTATGATATGGACGTTGATCTTGCGCTTCAACATCGCAGACATCAGGTATGCCGTTGCTCGCATCTAGACATACCAAATCTTATCCTACGATTAGTGAGGAGGGCCTTTCTGCCAAAGAAGGACTCCTTCTCTGGTGCCAACGAAAGACGGAACCGTACAAGGAAGTCGATATTCAGGACTTTTCTCTAAGCTGGTCGGACGGACTTGCTTTGTTCGTGCGCTATGGTCCATACCCTCTTTATGGCTAAATTTCTAACGTACGGCGAATTATTTTCAGATGTGCTTTGATTCATCGGCATCGTCCTGACCTTCTAGACTACGACAGATTGGATAAGGTACTATCAATCACTATAGTTACCTCGGGCTGAGCTCAACGCAAATTCATTCATAGACAGATCGCCATGGAAATACCATTCTTGCTTTCACCATAGCAGCAGAGCACCTAGATATACCTGTAAGTTTTGCACGTTCGTTACCCTTTTCACAGAACATCTTGACATGAATCACACTTCCAGCAATTGCTCGAAGTTGAGGATTTGTGTGACTCTAATCACCCAGATGAGCGGAGTGTTATGACATATATTGCCAGTTTCTTCCACGCGTTTTCCTCTATGGGTAAGATATAATATCAGTTCGCTAGAAAGTCTGCTGACGGTCTGTTTAGATCAGGCAGAAACAGTATCACGACGCGTAGAGAAGTTCGCAGAGCTTATGCAATCCGTCTGGATCAGCCGGAACGACTACGAACGCCGAATAAAACTCGTAATGCTATACCATCATATCCAAACTACATCGCTCTCACATCCGAATAGCTATTGTCTGCTTTGTCTGAAACTCAATCACACTGGACTGCTACGATTTTCTCTGGAAGCTATAATGATGCCAAAGCGCTCTCAACGGACTTTGCTATCTACAAACAGACCACAAAGCGAACTTGGGTGACAGAACGACAGGATCTAGCCACCCTGTTTGGGAACGTGCAGACCAAACTCAGAACGTATGGACTCCGAGAATATGTTCCTCCACCTGGACTAGCGCTCTCTGATCTTGACAAGGCTTGGAAACATCTTTTGGTTGCTGAGGCTACCAGGTCTAGAGCCATCAATGCACAAATAAGAGAGTATGGTCTTCAAATCGTTTTTTCATGAGCTAGCTGGCTGACAAATAATGTCTAGGATAAAGGAATCCCTCCGTAAAAAATTCGCGGACTTAGCGAATGACTTTGAGCGACGGTTGCATGTCATCTCTCTTGAGTTGACTGCGATTGAAGGCCCCCTAGAGGTCAATTTGTTCGCATCATTGTTTTCGTCTATCTCTGTTAACGCGATATCAACAGTCTCAACAAGAACAGGTGCAAAAAATACAAACACGATTACCCGCGTTAAAAGATATTCTGGCCGATGTTGCTGGCGTAGAAGCTGAGTGTGGAGCAGCGAACGTTGAGGAGAATGATTATACAGTCTTTACTTGTCAAGATCTTGAGTTTGAACTCGAACTGCTCAACCAGAGTGTTGGCAAGAAGATTGCCTTTATTGACAACCAGGTCTTTGGGTTTAAATTTCCATTGCTTTCCCGTTGGCTCATGAACGACTTGCAGATCGTGTCAAGGAACATGACCAATCTCACTCCGGCGCAGCTCGAACAGTTCGAAAGCGCATTCCGATACTTCGTTAAAGATGAAACCAATACACTCAGTTTACCTGAAATGACCGCAGCGCTTGCTAGTCTGGGCATCGTATACACCGACGAGGATATGGTACTCATCTTTGAGGATTTGACTGATGCGTATGGTGCGGTGACATATGAAGCCTTTATCAACCTCCTCGTGAGTTCTTAATGGCATTGAAGGTCTACGTTCCTGATTCTTTTCTTCCGTAGGTTGATATCACGGAAGATCAAACATCACCGGAACAGCTGCGTGAGGCGTTCCGTGGAATTGCGACCGACAAAGTGCGTAGTCCGCAGACCACAGAGCTTGTGGATGACTGACAGATGTATAGCCTTTCGTGACTGAGCTCGATCTCCGTATTGCACACCTTCCTCAACCTGCGATCGACTACCTGCGTGAGGTAATGCCAAGTACTTTCAGTAAGGCCGGAGAACCAGAATATGATTATGAGCGATGGCTGGACGATGTATTTGCTTAGTTGTAACGGTACTGGACACTGTAGATGAGACGTCTCGGTAGTGCATGAGCAGAAGACATTTCTTTGAACCCGTTAAGACGTTCAATCATGATAAGAGGATCAGGCGCGTGATCGCAGTTGTTTCAACTCCACAGCCACATCTAAGCTCTTTCTTCTGCTCATCGTTTGTTTATCTCTTTCTCGTACGAAATGGTAGGTGAAACAACAAATTTTGTACATTCATGAAGTTAAACAACCCAGGCTTCCGGTGTCGGTGTGAACTCGAATTGTCTCGAAGAATTCCAGGCCCTCAAGCTCAAAAAGACGCACAAATATATCATTTTCACGCTGTCGAGCGACTCGACGGAGATCGTCGTCGAGAAGACATCTGCCTCAACCAACTATGATGATTTCATTGCCGACTTGCCCGAAACAGAGTGCCGATGGGGAATTTACGACTTTGAGTTTGAGAAGGAAGATGGTGGCAAGAGAAACAAGATTACTTTTGTCTCCTGGTATGTCGCGATATTTGACATCGACCATCTTCGCGTGTTATGTCCACTGTTTCTGTTTCTGTATCAGCTGACCCCCATACTTAGGGCACCCGACACCGCCAAGATTAAGCAGAAGATGGTTTTCGCGGCTTCCAAGGATGCCTTGCGTCGTTCTCTTGTTGGTGTTGCCGTAGAGATTCAGGGTACTGATTACAGCGAAGTTGCATACGAAAGCGGTGTGTCTCGTTTTCTCATTATCGCTTCAATTTTGACTCACTATTGCATGGATAGTTCTTGACAAGGCAAGCCGTGGAAACTGATTGCCCCTTCTCTTGCATATATTTTGTATTCTGTGCTGTGACCCAAGCGTCCCTCAGTACCCATCCTTTCAAGGACAATTAACAATTCCAGTCATCTTTCGTCATTTAACAACATTGGCACTTGAACTCGGTGTCGTCGTGATCCAACGCTCTCAAGCCAACAACGTATTAATTTGCTCCAACCCCTTTCAGTACCTATGATTATGTTTGATTTCCTTTAAAGTCCATTTTCTCGATGTTTTCGCGGGGCACTTCTACGTCAATTCAGCGATAGTCCTCGCGACACGTCGTCATCTTGGCCTCGGGCCGAGTACGCCGACATTGACTGAAATGATAAATTCCAAAAATACTACTTCTATCTACGATATAAAAGTCTGCACGAGCGGCTTTTGGTACTGTAGCGGATCGTGACTATGTGACGATGTATCCAGACTTACCTTATGTTTGGGCCCCACTTACTGTCACCCACATTGGCAACCGCTTATGTTAACTATATAAACTAAATACTGTGTCGTAGTTAGGCAGTTTTTTCGCAACTAGGACTTACCCCAGTTCCCTCTGTGCGATACTCTGTTAGTGTGCCGTGACTAGTTGCCTGTTCAGGCCTACTCCCGTCACATATTTTGAACTTACAAAGTCTTAAAGCTTAACTACTTCTACTCGCTGTCTATTGGGATTTCAACGGTCTGATCAACCGAAGGCTACCCGTACCAGTGAGTAAATCTTTTTATTATGTCTACTAATCAGTCTAGTATTAATAGGTACCCCCTCCGCACTCGCAATATGCCCACGACAAAGGCAGGCCATGGCGCAAGGGCTGGAGGGGATACACGCGGTGCCGGCGCAGCCGGATCGCACACCATGGCCACCCAGGGTGACGAGGCCCGGCCTCATCACCCTCAAGGTATGGGTCGGCATGGTCGAGATACCCCCGAGCATTCAGAGCTCGGAGCCCCTGATGATAGGGAGACACCCCACATGTCGGATGACGGTGGAGATCCTGAGGAGACCCCAGTCTCTCAGAGAAGGTCGGAGGAGTCTGACCTGACCCCCATTGGATCAGGGAGCGAAACGCCTCAAGGAACGGATGCAGGTCCACCACGTCGTCAGGCGTGGGGTGAGGACTATCTGGAGGACCAATTCAAAGACGTGGAACAAGGTCAAACGCTGACCAGGCCTGCGCGGTAGAGGCCGCCAGGAATAACCTCACAGATACTGAGGTAGACTGTATTTCGCGTAGGTATAAAAATATACATGCTATTACGGCCAATTATGTGTCCGATGGAGACGCTAGACCTATGGCAGGCCCATCTGAGCCCAAGGGTAAGGGCGTAGACCCCCGCAACTGGGGGGCAGCTAATCTGTCAGGGGATGAGTTAGACCCCAAGGTTCAGCAACAAATAATGGATAGTTAC
>JAGGAX010000005.1:0-117483 GCA_017657335.1 Termitomyces titanicus | reverse complement strand
CAGACGCTGGCTGAGGCATGGCCTGCTCTTTCGATGTGGCAAAAGTTCAGCATCGCTTGGACTTTGCGTCGGTATATTCGTCAACTTCGTCGCTTGAAAGCCTCAAGCACGACACCCCCGGGTCCCGTCAGCGAAAACGGGCCACAGACGTGTATATCGCCTACTTTTGGTTTTTACACACTCGAACGTGGCCCCTTCGCCTCGTATGCGGAGCTTTCGCATTTCTACAATGAGTTGTTTAAGGCGATAGCAGATCGGACGCATACGCCGTTGGATGATCCCTCGAGGAAAGATATGTTTGACGACTCAGAGCCGCTCGTACTGACGCATCAAGATCTCCATATGAAAAACATCATCTTGGGGAAGGATGGTCGCGTTTGGATTATTGACTGGGCATGGTCTGGGTATTATCCTCCGTGGTTCGAATATGTCACAATGCAGAAGCAGAATTGGGGTGGCCTTAAAACCGGGACGGATGATAAGTTTTGGAAAATGCTTATACCATTTATTACTGGTCCATACTTCCGGCAGGAAAAGTCCTTTGATCGGATGACGAGTGGTCAGTTGTACGAATAGTTCACTTGCATCCTGATAGAATGGACTTCGTTTATGCATTGACGGAGATACCGTATGGACAGCCCCTGGAGTTCAGAACAGGGTCTGTCTCTGCACAAAGGTAATAATATAGCCATGGGCATCCATGCATCCGAAACTCGGCCAATCTCTTCCCGCACCCACATTCAAAGGAGAGAAAGGAAGGTCATCGTATTTTGTTTTTAGTAAGAGAAACTTATTTAGAACAACAAAAATATAACCCGAACCGAGCACGATCTACCTGAAATGTTAATTAACAATCCTATAATCCCAGGGAAGTTTAAAGCCAAGTTACTTGTACATATGTATGGATCATCGTGCATCATGTCCCGATAATTTAATTCTTCGATAAACTTGTATCTGTTCAAGCGAAGGAATGATTTCGTCTTAAGCAGAATGGATCGAGGTAACTCAGGATGAACATCGCGTCTAATGCATTTTCAAAAAACAAAGATCGTAAGACAAGGCAGGTACATACTTACTACGTTAGTAGCTTTGGTTTCACACATTCCGATTCAATGAAAAGCAAAGAAAACTTGACCAAGTTTGGCATTAGTCACATGAGCTGCATACGAATGAACAGTAGTGCATTTTTCATCTGCAACTCGAAATCAAACCCTATACATATAAAAAGTCAAGGTTTTGCGATGCTGGGTAAGCAAAAACTCCACTTACCCATAAGCATATTCCACCTCATCAACGCCAGCACCCGAGGCGAACGGATTAGACTCATCTTTAGGCACGGGACCAACTGCAAGCTCCTCGTCTTCATCTGGATCAACGGCACTCCCATCATCAAGTCCGAAAGGTAGGACCGGCCGAAGCCCACTCCCGGAACTTGAGCGCCGAGCACCTGCAGGAGACTTCGGTAGAGCGGCCATAGTTTTCGGGCTCATATGCTAGGCACATGGTGAGAACTTTCATCACAACACCGAGGCAAGCACTACCTACCTCCCAATTATTGCGATTTTCGTCAACCGCATCCCGATCGTCATCACGACCAGTATCAAGGCGCGCATCATCACCCAAATCACCGATCGAAACAATGCTTTCACTATCACTGATGCCGTCTGACATTTCAGAAGCGAATGCTGGAAGTCGGTGCCACGCGGATGTTCCCCCCGAGAACAAGAGCCCATCGTTCGTAGTCGATTCCGAATCGGACCAGCCCATATCTGACAGATATTCTTCGTATTCTTCCTCGAACGCGATGTCTTCGGTCATGTAAGGAAGGAATATCGAAGTATCTGGAGCTTGGGCGCGTGCAGGTGGGAAGACGTCAGAATCAACGGTGTTAGGTGTGCCCAGTGGCCGCATGAGGTTCGCGAGCTCTGGGCCTGGGGGTAAACCTTCTATGTGATGTGACATACTGCCACTCCTTCTGTGAAGCGACCCATGTTGACTGGCAGTCGCTGCTGTGCCATATCTCTTATTATTGTCTAGAAGAAGACATGGAAAATGAGTTGTTATTATGATTGTAAGAGAGACACATGAAGCACCCACAGAATTTGACAAGGTGCCGTAACGCTATTTCCTGGGCCTGAACGAAACGAGATTGATGAGGGACATTGAATTACTTGTTCAGACAGGATAGACGTACTTGAGCGTCTGATGCGTCGTCAACTTCAGATCCAGTTAGCCATTCGTCACGGAGATCGGGTCGACAATTCAAATAGATCGAAGTTATAACTTTCATATTCGCTACATAACAGGGGTTAAGACCATGGATAGAAATGAATGGAGAATGGATATGTACGTACATTGCCTCCATTTCCGCCCACAGAAGGGAACCTGGCTCTTGATCAATTTGAGGACATGCAGTTGCAACACCGGGTGATTGACCCGTAACACTCGCTTCAATATTGCCTGCTTCGTTGTGCTTAGTTAGGTCCTCAATATACAACAGGTACAAAAGACAAGTCCTAACCGAGCTTTTGTATTGGACAAGCATCCATATTCTATGTGAGCGACCTTTAGACAACTTTTGCATGATCTTGGCAAAGTTGATGGCCGAGAAGAAATTCCGCCACGAGTACTCTGAGACATACTCGATCTCTTCCTCATGCTTCTCCCCGTTAGGCAGGATTGTGGTTTTGATATGAGTATAACGCGAGGGACGCGGTTGGTGGTCTTCGGGGCGGCCAGGATGCGGATTTCTGGAAAAGTTGAGGAGGCAATATCGGAAGAAGCTGTGGGTGCAATGAGCGTGGGATTGTCACGTCTGAATCGTTTTCGACGCACTTGTGATCTGGAGCATCAGCTTTGGAAACCACAGAAGTCGCGACTTCTTGCAAGCCAAATATTTTAAGAATTAAAAGGAGACAGTTCGTATCAAGCAAGTGCTGGCCCAGGTGGTGGAATTTCATGACATCTGATGGCGTGTCAAAAAGATACATGTGTTTGGAAGAAGAAAAACCTAGTCTTACGCGAAACCTTGAACCACTTTAAAATGAGTAGAAGGATAGCAGACACTGCTTTCGAGGTAACCTCACGATGTCGAGTGACGTCTATCTCATCCAAGGTTGGCGGGGGTACAGGAGGATGCTCTTGAGCTGTATATGAAACATCATTTTCAAAATATAATGAAATGAGAGTAGACCGCTTACGAGACACCACGCCCGGGGGAAAGACAGAGGAAGTCGACGATTGAGGGCCTTGCATATTCCGATCGGGCGACACAGTCGCCAGAAGTAGCTTCAACAATACGCTAACCCACCCGTTGATTCCAGGAAGTACCGCAGCCTGTGGTGAACGATGACAACATGTCCTCTTCTCCATACAAAAATTACTCACATAGATTTGTTCAACGCGTTTGAGGCGCATAAGGTCTTCTTTACGCTCCCTAGCTTTTCTCCTCTCGGCGCTCGAATCAGACGTCTTCAATACCTTGATCGCCTCTTCAATCTCCATGTCAATCAACGCGATATCCGGCAGAGGCTCAGCCACTTCGGGATCCTGCTGGAAACATCAAAGAAACTATAAGGACATTCAAGATTCACTAAACTCAACCAGTTCCTTACATTAGCAGTGAACGTGGACGATTGGAACTCATCGTCTCCGGGCATATGTTCAAGCCCACTCTCAGCGGTGATACAATCCTCCCGGGTACGCCACATCTGCCATAAAGACAAACTTATATACATATGCTTATTGAATAGCTGCTCGGCCTCGTTGATAGCGAAAGGGACAAATCGAGCATCCTTCTCGAATTGACCTTTGGGGAAAGGGAACAGAAATGGCCGGTTTTGATCAGTTTGATATTGCTGTTTTTTGGGCTTCGGTGAAGGCGGTGGAGAGGGTGCGGGAGTAGCTGGTTGGGGGAGAGGCCGATAATTCTGTGGTTGATGTGGATGGTGGAAATGGTGGTGCGAGCCACCAGGTAATCCGACGTTCGAGTCGTCGTCGTGATGGTAATGGTGCCGCACAGGAATAGGTGAGTATGCCTGAGCCAACTTAGAGGAATATAGCGGTGGATTGGCTAGTTTGGAAGTCTTCTGAGGCTCAGGAACTACGGGTATCGGCTGGAATATTGGTTGCTGCGGGGGACTGAACGTAGGGTATTTGACGGCCGTCTCCTGCCGGAACGTTTCAATATCGAGAGGAGATGATTTAATATGGTCAGCTGGACCATGTAGGTGAGAAATGAATTAGTCACAGGGAGCAATTGGTTTACCTGTCTCTGTTGCGGGTGGAAGCTCAGCTAACTCTCTTGACAGTTTCTTGACTCGAGCGAGTTCACGAATTCCTCCGCAGCATGTAAGAAGAGTCTTCCAGAGAACTAGAAGCAACTAAAAGGAGATGGAAATAAAGCGGGCATGAAAAGAAGGGTACGTGAACACACTTTTTTGATGGGGTATGTCTTAACACCTTTGTCACGGAGACCGGAGATGACATTGAACAGGTACACAGGTAAAGGAGGATCAAGGCTCACTAAAGTTATGTTAGTCACACAAAGGATTTGGGGTGGGCGACACGCACGTACTCAGCTCATCAGCAAAATCATCATGACCCTTGAATATTTCGATCATATGGTATAACATCCCCAGATAGATATAAATCTCGGTCACCACCTCATCAGTGAGATCTGCTTTCTCTTGAGCTGAGATATTGAAATGTGAAGCATCAAGGTCGGATATGCCGCTGGCATGGACATGAGGCACAAAGCTTAGGAGGAAGGATGCTGACACACCAGAGCATATCATGTTTTGAGCTCGCAATTTTCATAGCCTCGACGATAGAGCTGACACCGTTGGCGGATCTAACAACTTTGCAGTTTTCAAATACCCAATGCAGCTGATGTTCTGGCGATGTCGTCTCGGCAAATGTACCTGTATCGCAAACGAGCAGCCATCAGGAATTACGTGTAGTAAGAGTGCTTCAACGCGTCCAAACCTTGAAGGATATAGAAAAGTCGCCGTGCATTGATGAAGCGGACTTCAGCATCTCGATGTTCAAGACTTTCCAATACAAGTTCAACATGAGCTCTGCGTTGTGACACGGGCGCCTTGGTCCATTCTTTGACGTGATGTATTGGTATGAATGAGCGTTGTCTTCAATGAAGGAGGAATAGCATGTAGCACCTGAGGCAAATGATCCTTCCCAAGCTTTCAAATTCTCCGCGACTTGGGGCATCTCAACATACGAGTAAAACTCGTCGATCTCATTCATAACAGTATCTTCATCATCGTATACATAGTCAAAAAAGGATTGCTGTCGAACGGAACGCGTCTTGATTCAAACATTGCTCATGGGCAGTTGCATGAGCATACCTTTGGTTTGGGCACAGACCCTACCATTGCTTTAAGCTGCCCGAGAGTTATAGAATCAAGCGTAGAAACAGAAGGCAATCCATTCGTATCTTGTATTTGGGAATTCATGTACGACGGCAATTGAGGAAACGCCATTTCTCACTGAGGACGGCGTTACAAGTTCTGGCGCAAGACAAGTAATATTTGGTAGAGTTGGGTATACCAATCAGATCCTAACACTTTCGGCTATGAGTACACGCGCGACCCGCGCGACTTTCGCTCAACCCCCAAGTCGAGCAGTATCGGTTAACTGTTGAACAAATCCAGGAACTGCCGGTACAAGCGTTTGGTCTCATGGTTTCTCATGGGTTAAGATTTTACCCGAGAAGTGACAATGCATAATGCTCTTGCCAATGGTGATACATATCTATGTACAAGAGTTTCGGGTTTTTTCCTTGCTCAGACTAGCTCAGGTTTCGTGACGCCCATCGGGTTCCGCCAAGGCGTGCGCAATGATCCGACCCGCTGAAATCTCACATCGGGACGTGGTACCCATGGCTAAAATAGGATGTGCGATGTTCGCATGCATGCTGACGAATGAAGATTGGCACGGACTGCGACGCAGAAGCTTACGTCTTGATTTGTGGCCACGAGCCTATTGGATGGGGATTGCTGTGTGTTCCGTGGCACAACTGTACGTAGCATTACGCGCCGCAGGAGGAACTCGGGAGATGGATTTGATGAAAGTATGTTGACTGATAACGCCCACAGTGGTGGAGTAATCGATGGGCTTACATAAGGGGTCTGGGTGATTCAGTCTGGAGTGGAAAATTCTCATCACCCAACCATCGGTGGATCGACCCTCTTCTGTCGATTCCTGTTGCCACCACCGCCAGACAACGACGGCGAAGACTGAAGAGGGCCATCTTACCCCAATTCATTCTAGGAATCATCCAGCTGCGCTCGCCAGCACTCTCTTCCAAAAGGCACGCCTTCGCTGTGCGTACGCCACTTCAGCCAGCTATCTCTTTGTCTGCAGCCACATACGCTTCTCACGACATTTCCTCACGACGCACCTTTGCTCCGCACTTCAAAGGAGCAAGCAGATCAGAGTCTAGCCGCCACCCTCACGTTTCTCGTGTCTTTGGCGCTACACTCCAGTCTACCCCCATCTTCAGATGCCCGTTCCTGTCCCCCGTTACTCAAAGCCACCCTCCCACCCAGTCCTCAAGCAAGTACCCACCAGTGACCCCCACTCCTCTTCCTTCCAGTCGCTCACTCGTACTCTCCCCGTGTCTCCCACAGGGCCTCCACCCTCGTTCGGCACCCGCGAACAGTGGATCAACTCGCTGCCAACCTGGCGGAGGACAAAGCCGCGCAGGATCTGGGAGGACGAACCTCGCTCTGCTGAGCAGCATTTTTTTCGAGGGTTGACTGGCGCGGGCAACGCGTCCGTTATTAAAGGAACACACGCTCAAGCGAGTACTCCGCCCCTTAACAACCTGCTTGCGGTCCGCCAGCTGTCTGAGGAAATGGCGTTACGTTCTCTCCGGGATGCTGACGCCCATGACGAGATCAACTCCGATACCATGGAAAACAGTCGCTTCAAGACCAGGAGTCAGTGGAGTGCACCTTCCCCCATGGGAATCGATGACGGCATGACTCATGCTGCCCAAGCGCAAGCATCTTTCGACGAAGAACCCTATACTGGAGACACATACTCTCCCATCTTCGAGGATGACAAATCCCCAGGAGCCGCTAGCGGCCCAGATAGGGACTCCAGTCCATTGCAACCTATCACCCCTTTTGGCGTATACGTCGATCGGGCCATTGCATCCCATGCTTACGAAGGCAACCACTCCAATGTGGCAACTCGTGACTACGCTTACCAGGACAAGTTGTGTGGCCCCCGATGTTATCCAGCCGAGCCCGTCTACCAAGTACCTCAACCTCAGGAGCCCGCCCCTCTTTCGGCACCTGAGGTCGTGACGCCTTGTGCCACCACCGTTTATAGGAAGCTCGCCGAACCCCTTGCAGAATGGGTCGCGAACTACGTCTGGAAAGTTTGCACTACAGGCTTCAGCCTTGAGGCGGCGTTTGCTCTGTCTACGTAAGGCTTTGACAGTTCGACATTGAAATTTTATTTCTGACATTGAGTTTCAGCGGTCCACCTGCTACGGTCTATCCGAACTCGCCTCCGAGTTACTTGACGACGTCAGTTCATTCACTACTCCTCTCTACTCTCTTGCAGCCCTCTGCTGTCTTTCTTGCCATCTGGTACATCACTCGACTCCCCGTTTATCTGAATGCGGTACCGATCGGACCTGAAAATTCTGAAGAAGCGAGGTTCAGGGCCGCATTGTTTGGGAAATCGTTCAATGGTCTTGGCAAAGAAGCCACGGAGGCAAGTGCGCCCTTCCGCCTCATTGTCTTGGGCTGCATGCTTGCGAATAAATGGTTAGATGACCATACATTCTCCAATAAGACATGGTAAGATAATGATCCTTTTCCTTGATTCCAAAATTAACTTTTATTAGGCACAACATCACCAACGTTCCTATCCAGGCCTTGAATAACCTCGAATCTCTGGCCTTGGGTATATTTGCTTACGACTTGACTATTTCGTCTCAAAAATGGTCTAAGTGGTTGACACATCTCATGTCTTACCATATGTCTTTAGCATCACCGATGCACTCCCAGCCTATTTCTCGGCCATCGACTAATCCGCATTCTATCATTCGTAAGGCTATCGATGAGATCATTCAAGCATCAACGGCATCGAATATGTCTTCTGATCCTCAGCCTGTGTTCGTCGGGCTTGAGGAACGGAAGCGCGAGAAATTGGAAAAGGAGCAGGGTATGTCTTCCGAAGTCACGGAGATTGATCTCGACGAGGACGGCCCACTCAGAGAGGAGTACCTCCCAAAGCGCCGTATCAGTGCCCTAGTCTCACATAACTCGAAACCTCTCAGCGTTGTCAGCAATCTAGTTCCTTCAGTGCCGAACTGGGAACAACGGGACATACACGACCTCGAGAAGTCTTTACCTCCCCCGGCCAAATGGAGCCCTGCCGGTGATGAACCTATCCTTCGGGAGAGGAACCGAGTTAGTGGTCAATACGTGGCTGTTCAACCGCCCATCCTACACGTTGCAGCCGGATATCCAGCGCCCTATCACCCTCCTGTTGATGTCTATCCCCAATATCACTGGAATACTGTTCCCTACGCACCAGTCAAACCACAGTCGAACTACGCTTTTGACTTCCCTGTCATCAACAATGTCAACCATCAGGCAGCATACAGCACCTATCCATATGTCCCCCAGATTCCGATTTCACACGCACGCTCTCAATCTTTGTCGTCGTATGATGAGGAGAATTTCCAGGCGCGACAGCACATTCGCACGTATTCTCAGTCTCGATTTGAGTATCAGTGCAGTGATCTTCGCATGACCGCCAACGAGTTCGCACCCCATAGGCAATGCGAGACTACTTGGATGGGGACTAGTCATTACCAATACCACGGTACTGCGTTTGCACCCATCCATAACGTCAACTTCCAGCAGCCATGGCTCAGAACCTGATATTCCCGTTCCCAATTTGCATCGTCAATTGTCACCACATGTCGAATCTAGATCGGCATCTTTGCGTTTCTTTTACCCATCACTACTTTACGGTCACACCCGGAACCCGGCATAGTTGCGCTTTGCGGCCTATTTCCTTTCATCTACTGCCCTCGCGTGTACTTTTTCACTTGTTGTCATGTGAATATCCGACCCAACCCATCTTTGCCGTCTTTTTTCTGCATCATATACTTTTCGGGCCTTCCAACGTTTGTCGACATACCGTCTGCCCATTAGGAATCTTTGGCCTTTCATTCCGGAACCTACCTGTGCCTCACTTCCGCGAGAAAAGTGTGTCCCATCTCGCAATCACTTTATTCTGATCATGGATGGCACGTTGTACTTAGCATTCACCCTCGTCACGAGTCACACCGATGCATACGAACTTTTGTGTCTTGTTGTATGCTTGTGCCCCCCTTCTTTTGACAGATGTTTTCTAGTCTCTTTGACGTCCATTTGGTTACATATCCACTAATACTTTGCCGTTCACTGCACCTTTTTGCCATTTTGTCAGATCGGCTTGCTTACTTTTTTTGGCACGTTTTCTTTATCAGGCTTATGCACCTATTGATATAAAACGCACAAAAAACATCCTTTCCTCATTTTAGCTTCATCTCTTCCCCGTTTCACGCAACTCACCTTCCTCACCCCCTCACGACATTGTTCTCCATTCCGCCCCTTCCTTTACTCTACCCGATCCGTACCCGTTGAGATTATTCCTCCTCATCCGTTGTCTTATTTTTCCAGGATGCCTTACAGCACCTGTAGGTAAGTAGTTACGTCATGTCACGCACCGTTTCGAAGGATGCAATATATGTATGCATGCCTCATGTTGTGTCCTCGAGTGCTTACTCGAATTTCTTGGGCCTCAAAAACAATGATGATTTGATAATACACATACATCTATCTGAACGGCGATACAACTGTTAATGCTATCTCATGCGTAAAACAACCTAGATCTTCACAACAAGGAATGGGACCTGTACGCGGTTCGTGAGCCGAGGATTTCAGGTGATCGAGATGAACGGTTATATACCTCCACATCTTCTCCATCTTCATCTGACACCATGATCTCAACGACGAGTTGCTTGACATGAGGAGCAATAGGCTTCCTACTGACGTGTTCCACGAGCTTGCTAAACTTCATTGGTAACCTCTCCTCGCTCTGTGATTGTGACGTCAGGCACGGAAGTGCGATGCTCCCAATTTCACGCACCTTCTTCTTGCCTACAAAGGAACTCCAGAGCATACTCACACCTTGACTGACCATGGTAATCTCCAAATTATGGTTCGTTTTGAACCATGCGATGATGTCATTGAGTGTTGGGTCGTTTGCAAACTCAAATCGATCCCACAAAGTCCACTCAGTTGAGCCGTATTTCTTCTTATCAGCGGCAATAGGCTCCGAGAAACCAAAGAACGGAAGGGCAAGATTGACAAACCCATTCCTGTAGTCCTCGAGTTTGTTTTTACCATCGATAATCTGAGAGAATCGAGCTGATTAACATCCTATTTTTACTGATATGGACAAGGCGGACCTTGTATAACTCCAAGCATACTAGACCAGTCACAAGGGACGTGGTAGTGGCGATAGCAGGGATGATCTTCCCGGCAATCTGCTTCGTTGTGTGGCGACTTGCGGGTTCAATTTTGTAGTTCATTGCGCGAAGGTTAGATGCCGCAGTAATGAAATCGATATGGAAATTAGTATCATCGTCCTTCTCGAATTCGACCGGAGTAAGACGGTATCCAGCCAGAGACGGCGGCGAAGGAAGTTTCGACTTCAGGCCTGCTGTGTCGTCCGCTGCGAAATTTTCGTGAGATAAGAAGAGAAATCGGATAAATTAGGCTTACTTCCATCGTCCGTCTGTGTAATTGGCTCGTTCTCGTTCACCTGGATCTTGACACCACTTCGAGGTGTGAACTCAGGGACGATGACGGAATCGGCCACCTTGCGGAAGACGCCTGGGTCCCTTTCGCCTTTCAAACCATAATTGAACGCATGCAAGTTGGCGGCAGCGACGATGTATTCGAGATGCGTGGGCTACACATGATCGTAAGATAGAGAAGTGAGAGCAAGGCTGAAACCTATACAATTAGCACTTACATCGCTCGAATCGAAAACTAGAGGGTCAGGTGCCCTCTTGGGTCCGCTCCAGAAGGGTTGGCCGCTCGTGGTGACGGCATCCTTTGGAAGACTGAACAGCAATTGGCGAATCTCATTGTTGTAATCCCGCTCAAATTGGAGTCGAGCCCACACGATGCACTCCTCAAAGGTCAAAGGCTTGTCGGTGACGAGGTAGGAAACGATCTGTTCAATCTGTTCCTTCGACGAGCCCGAATATTTGAGGTTGCTTTCCAGGTAATTCGGTTCTGAAAGGTATGCGTTGACAGCTTGAGCGGGTTTGATAAATAAGTTTTCAAACTGCTTTCGACTCCACTAAAAGCGCGTCACGAGAGATGAGATAATTTGATAGGTGTAACACTATACCTCGATAGTATGATTGATGGCATTAGGAAAACTCTTGACGGTACAGGAAGGTGTTTCTTTTTCTGGGGGATCCTGAGATGATCCGTACGACTCAGTGAGATTAGGTATCACAACTTGAGTGTTGCCTTTCGTTCCTAGCGTTCCCGATTCAAGAAGGGGTTTCTTGTAGAAAACACATCGCTGATCCATGTAAAGACCTGTTACGACATCTAAGGTATTGGAAATTGACGTTGTTATGAGACACATACGAGCTTTCACATTGTCCAAGGCATTCGTAACTCCGTCAATGTCTTCAAAGAAGGCCTCGTCGTACACGCCTAACCTGAAATGAGACAAGAAAAAAGCAAGCCAGATGTGTTGTTTCCTACCTTCGGTATCAGGCCCAACTGGCTCCTGCTTCGCTAGGATTTTTCCATTCAAATCAGGATTCATTTCGGACACGGCAGCAGCGGCCACCTCAGCTTTAAACTTCCCCAAATCTTTCGCCCTGAACAAGAATTGGCGATTCAGGTTGCTCTTCTCGATGGTGTCTAGATCAGTAATATGGATGTTACCACGCGGCCCACTGGCCAAACCGATCATGCTCCAATTCTTTAACATTTCACATCCAATGGCTCCAGAACCGACGAGGAATTGTCTGTGATTCGCAATCTTCTCCTGGAACGTTTTCCCGAAGACAGCAATCTGACCATCGTAGCGTGAACCTATGGGTTGACAATCTACTTCCGTAGGCAACGTTGCAGGAAGGGACTCCAGAGAGTCAAAGTACAGGTGCTGGACCATCGGGTGGAATTTGGCCGAACATGCCTTGAGTACCTCCTGGGCAACGAAACCACCGATGACAGCAATCACGGGAGACAAGTCTCCTGCCGCTTGATACGCCAATTCTGTCACGACTTTCTCATCAACATCTGCATCGATGGCCTTTGCCAGCGAAACAACTGCAGCCGCATCATCTGCATTCCGAGGACGAGGAAGCCGATTACTCTGTACGTGGAACTGACTAAGAGCTTGGAAACCTGCATGGAGAGTGGCAGGACGATCAAATTTACCAAAGTCCGTTACAAAGAACTCCGGCGCTTTGAGCGATTCCCTCAGGCTTTTCTGTAGGAACCCCTGAATGGATGAATCGCGAGGCATCTGATACGAAACGTACGAATTCAATGATTTTGGGCATCTTGACCTGTGTAAAGATACCCCCACTTTGGTAGGTTCCAAAATTCGAGGTATCACCAATGGTAAATGTATACGGTCCCTTGACGGTCACCTTTCGCGGTTCACAACCGTTGAGTTCGGACATTCCTTGTACTTCTGTGAAGGTAACAAAATTGCCATCCTCCAGCCCGTGGCGGGTTTCATCCAAGCAGGTCACCAGTCCTTCAGGATCCTAAGCAAGGACTTAATTGTCACTGATAGAGTCAGGAGATAAAAATATACCTGTTCAACAGAAACAATCATCCCCGTTAATGGCTGCTCTCCAGTTGGATCCACACACGTGAACTTCGGGCCAAAGTCATTGAAGACAGCTCTACGGTCAGATAAGAGAGGCATGTCATTTTCGACAAAAAATATGAACACAGTACCCGAATAAACCACGAGTTTCGGCTGCGACGAAGTGCACGCCATTCTGATGAGTCCAGTCATTGATCTCTAGTTGTTTCTCGTACGAGGCGCCACACAACACAACCGCCTGTAAGTTCCATTTGAGTGGTCACAAACTTTGAGAAAACCGATACAAACTTGGAACCCTTTGATCAGATCTACGCTGACTTGTTGACCAGGAACTCCTCCCAAGTTATGTATAGGTACATATGAATTCAATTCAGCTAATCTGGGTAGCGTAGCCTCCGCTCGTGACTTCCCAACATCTTCTGCGCGAAGGAAGAACTAAAGGATCTGATGAGTAGATGGCTGATAGGCGACGTCAATTGTCTACCTGCGAGCTGAGATCTTGGATGGTTACGGGCTCAGGATCGAAGATTGTGACGGACTTGACCCCAGCCAAAGCAATATTCTTAGCTATCAAAAATATATTAGCTGATGCGTAGTCATTAATGAAGAAAAGACGCGACCTATTTCAGCACCTAAGCCTTGCAACCCAACAATTAGGACATTTGAGGTGGCCATTCTCTTCATCGCTTTCGAGAGATTAGGGATCAGCAGTCAAGAAACGGTCCTCGGGTGCTTACCCTCATGTCCAAGAACATAGCTGTTGAACAGGACGAGTCAGTCAACCAGGTACGCGTGGCGGATGAGATCACAATTCCATACAGTTGACGTGAGTAGAGGCCTTCATCGATGGCGGCCTCATCAATGTCCATACTCACAGACGTATTTGTGGAGTCTGCCATACTAATACTTGTTTATCACGATTTCTAGGAGCGAATGTGGTTTAGATTGAGTGGCACCGCAAATCGCGACCTTCGACCTTACCAGCGCTCACGTGACTAATCACATCAAATTCCAGTCGTTTCTCGGGATCCGGAGCAGAAATAATTCGCAGTTGGTATATACAAGTACAAGTATAGGTACAAATAATTACATTATTTATTAAATCAAATGATCAGCGAGCAAGTCCTGGCGCAGAAAGTACAGCGATTCAGATGAAACTTCTACTTCCCGAAAGCGGAGAGGACCCCGAATTGGAGTATTCTCCAGGCCTTTCGCTCGACGAAGATTTTCTAGTGCCACCTCCGCAGTTATCTGCGTCGAGTGGGTGAAGTTTGCCGAAACGAATTTTCTTGTTGCTGGTTCGAGCCTATCTAACCAGTCTCGCCACTCCAGGTTTGTGATGGAGATGTTATAGTCTAGCATCCTCAAGGCTCTCTTCTCTACAGATGTGCGAGAATGAAGAGGAAGACGGCAAAACTTGCTCCTGGATTGCCAAAATCAGCGGCCATTGCCATGCAAAGTTGCAAACGGATAGTTGAACATACCAGTCTTTGAGTCGTCTTGAGCCATCGTTCAACCATTTGTCTGCCAACGTGAGGCCTAGGAGAAATACTCTGATCACCGCTTCAGGAGCGCCCATGTTTTGAACATCAGAGAAGCAGAAGATACCACGGCGGAAAAGTCGGCCTAGGTACCAGAGAGCTAGGAAGGTGGCTGTAGGAGCTTCAAGACCATCGACCGAACTTCTCAGAGGAAAATACTCTTCAAAAATGGACGTTATTTTCTTCGCCACCCGCTTTTCATCAACGCGTGTCATCACCCTGCAAAATCTGATTAGAAAAGGGGGCCTCTCGAGCACACATTGGTAACGATGACCCACAACTTGCTGCAAGTGTCTTCGGTGAAAACGTGATTACAGTGATAGGCAACCCAGTCTGCAAAGGGCAAAAAGCGATTTTTCCAGAATCCTATATGTTGCATTTTGGTAGGCAATTTGTACATGCCCAGTCCACTGATATCGGAGGGTAGAACCTCTGTAGAGAATCGCACGCGCTTTCGTGCACCCTCCTCCTGGTGACGAATCTCATGTGCATTACGATGGGGAGAGTGTGGTGGGCGAGAGCGTTTGGAATGACGAGGAATGGAAATCCGAAAGGTCGGTTGATCACTCGCAAAAAGTTCTTTCCGTTCTTGAATGGATGGTAAAGCGAGCGATATGTCCAAAGCGTGAGGCCTATTAATGATATTTTCTAGAGGAGGGCGAGAATACGATGTGTCATAAGACAGACGACCAACCGCCTTGCTAGGAGGTAACGGAGCCGGACGAGGATGTAAGAATTCAGAGTGAGAGGGGAGGGAGAGTGGGGTGTATAGGACAGCCTCAGCACTGGCCGAGGGACCATTGTCCCTCCAGGACCACATGTTTTTAAATTTATCGAACAAGTTCCACGAAAAAGGATTCCTTTCATTGTTAGAAACAGGCAGAAGGGAAGTGCGTTGGCACGAGCTCGTGCGATAATGTCCGAATACTGCTGTGCTTGAAAAGTATGGAGTGTTAGAGGGTCTTTGACGGGAGCGATATTCCGCCGTGTGGGGATAGCGTAAGGGCAGATAAGGCATAAGATGAGAATCACAAGAGGATGATCTGAGGGTGGATAAGACCGATTGCTTCAGATATCACGGCATTTTAACCAGTTCACAGCGGTCAACGTTTGGGCCACAGACTTCAAAGCGGAATGGCCACATCAACGGACAAAGCTCACGGCTGTTACGCATTGTTCATCGAACAAGTCCATCGTAACAACGAAAGTACACACTATTGGAAACGGAGATATAATAATATTTGTCTGGCCAGGAAAGAAAGAAAGCACTGTGGCCATGAAGGAGATGATTGTGAAGTTGCTTGAACTTGAGCTTATTGTGGCGAAGACCAGCGTAGCGGGACTCGGATCAAAAGTTATAATTAGAATGATCCTCTTGTTATGTATGTACTGCTTGTCCTTTCATCAAACCAGGCCGTCCAGCAGGCCTAAGGCCCCTGCGGTCCGCCTTCAACGATGACCTGGCAATGTTATTCCCAGTATGAAGACAACACAAGCTTTTTAGTAAATTTTGACTTAAATCAACTCCACAATATAGTCACGAATCACACTTGCAGAATGTAATGGTCTTGTGTGTAAAGAGTGTCCACTGTTGACGGGTGATGAGTACTAGTAGTAGTCGATGCCCACGACATCCACTTCGGTAGAGGAACTATGATATCTTTGAATCTGCTAACGACATAGAGATGATGACAACGGCACAAGAAGGATGCACATGATAAGAACTAGAACTGAACTGACGTCCTCGGTAAGTTCTCTTGAAATATGTGGAAGGGAACCAATGCATGGGCCATAGCCGGGCATGATGATTATTATTTTTCACTTCCGATAGAACTGAAATGAGAGATTAATTATACTAACATCCTCTGGTTGATGAACAGAGACTTACGCTGCGCCTGAAATTGAACCACAATGAAAGGCATCCCCTATCGAAGCTACTACGGAAGCCACTATAGGCAACACATAAATAATTATGACAATAACATGATGAAATGAGCGGACCGTTTGTGTGAAAACTCCCACTCTCTATCAACGATGCGGAATGCAATATCTTCATAGGGAGGCCCAGCACTGAAGTGCAGCAGGACTGTCTCGTCGTTTCCTGGCTCCTTAACAATTTTGTATGTCGGTGCTTTGGTTTTGTCGATGAGGTCGGGATAGAAAATATTGAACTGAGAGACAACATGAGTGCCGAAGAAATGATTTCCAAGGTGAAATTCTCACTTTGTATCCTTGGACAACTTTCGGTGGGGGATTGTCGGTACTGCCATATACCATGAGAGTGCATCAGATCCCAAGCAAAATATTTACTCACTCATAATGAGTTTGGTTGTACTTGTTCCACTCGTACCCAGTGTGAACCCGATTAAAATACCTTGGCTTCCTGGGCCGATACTTGTCCTCCCAATTATAAGAGGTTGGATTAGCAATGGTCTCTTCTAAGTTGAATAGTTCCTCTTCTTCATCAAGATCCCGCTCAGCTTCCGCCCTGTAAAGCGCTTCGGAAGCGAGATCTGCGCCGCTAGAAGCTTCTTCATTCGGAACCTCGAGTTGGGGTTGGGAGGCTTTGGGCACGAATCGAGACGAAGCAACTGCACGTCTTTGTTCAAGCTACGAGCGTCAGTGAGTGAGTCATAGTCAAAACCCAGAAATGAATGAACGTACAAGGGCTCGTAAGGCTTCGACCTCTTTTACGATGTCGATATCACGCTCCTCCGGCGTAAGTTCCGTAACGTCAATCAGCTTGGGGCTCATTGAACTGTCGTACTCTTCCATTTCTTCAGCAGGTACAACCTCTTCTTCGGGAGCTTCTACAGGAGTGACCTCATTGTTCCATTTCTTAGACGCAGACCGAGCAACACCAGCAAGTAGTTCTTCCTGTGCTTGAAGTGCCTCATCGCGTTGCCGCTTACGAAGTTGCTCAAGCCTGTTACGGACTACTACTTCGTGAAGACTCTTAAGTTTGGCCTAGTAAAGTGATCAACGAACTTAGCCATGTAGTGAGTAATGTAACGAGCTACCTTTGCCTTGTAAACGAGAAGCTTCTTGAGTAAACCTTCCCAATAATCGGTATCCACAGGTTCTCCACTAGTAAGCTTATTTTGAACTTGCCGTTGAAGTGAGGCCAGATCGTCATATGTCTTGCCGGATAAAAGGGCTGCAATATCGGACTCGACAGCGGCTGCAGCCTCTGCTCCCATGTGCCTATTAGCTTGCAATGTTTCTAGACGATCTTTGCAGACCACCATCATGTTCTGGCATTAAGTCAACTGGAAGCACCGTAACAAGGATTTGACAAACTCACTGTCCAGAAATCGATATTGACTTCTGATTCTTCCAAAGATAGGTAAATCTCGATATCGTTGTGCAGTTCCTCGACTTGCTGTAGGGTCAAATTCTGTAGTGGTCGTGAGTTAAAAGTAGGCAATGACAAAGAATGCATGCTACGTCGAAGATATTGTAGGGCTCGTCGAGATCAATTTCCAGACCAGCATCTTCATCTTCGGGACTCTCATCTTCGTTGACGGTAGGGTTGACATACTTCAGATTGAGAGCCAAAAAGTCGATAGCCTTGGCCCTCTTTTCCTTGATACGAATAGCAGCCCTCCTCCTTTCTTGCTCAAGTTGGAAGTCGCCTTCCTTGGCGAGCCATTCAGACATCTGTGCTGATTCTTGAAGCCGTTGGTTCCTAAGCTCCTCTTCTTCGCGTAACCGTTGCTCGACTTCCCTTTCCGCGCGTCGTCTGTTCAATCGTTCCAGCTCCTCCTTGGCCTCCTGCCGCCGTATGGCGTCCCGCCGCTGTGCCTCGGCAGATGAAATTCCTTGCTTTCGTTCTTTCTCATTTTTCTTGTGCCATCGAAACTGCTGCCCCAAGTTAACGTCGTGGAATGGGTTGTCTGTAGCACTGTAGACGCTGAGTTCGGCAACCTGACGGGCTTCCTCTTCTTCCTTGATTCGTTTCTTTTCTGCTTTTCTGGTTCTACGTTCCTCGGATCTATCCCGCTTGCGCCTACGAGAAGTCAGAAATTGTAGAACTGGAGAATGGTGTTTGAGCTTGCTTTCTATCCTTTCTGTCGGACTCTCTGCTACGGCTCCGATCCCTTTTCCGCCGAGATGACTCCCTATCTCCTCTATCCCTGCTCCTGCTTCGATACCGGCTGCCTCGCGAATCATCATCCCTTGAAGAACGTTTGTCTACCCGGGATGAGCGCGCACTGGAGGTGTAGTCGCGGCCGCAATCATTATACCTTCTGCGAGGCGATGGCGAGCGAGATCTACTATCCATAATAGACACAAGGAATTAAGTTGCCGCTGCCGAGGTTGTACGAGTTGCTCGTCAAGGTTGGAATGAATGTTTGGATGTGTGTGTATCGGACGTAAGTACTGAAGGACTCGGATATCCGGTAATACATTCGTTCTTAAAGCAGTCCCTTGACCTCATTCAAGCCTGACGGCCCCGACTCAGTATCCTCCTTTCGCCCTTCATTGGGCTAGTCACTCTGTTATCAGGCTTGCATCGCAAGCTTTGTACTCATAGTGCCCATGATCTGGTTTAGATTCGTGTGGCCACATAGACTCTCTCGGGCTTGGGTAATTCCGCGACGGACGCTCCGGACACAACCAGTTAATGACTACGTTACCAATGGATCTCATGATATACCACCCAGACCCGCAGGACTTGGTTTAGCAACTCCGCGACAAGTGCAGATATCTCATTCCCTCGTCATTCCCATTTGATCTCATGTCGTGTGGTTTTAGCTTGTTGAATACCTGAATGAATTTATTGTAGGACAGGAGAATGCGAAGAAGGCCCTTTCTGTAGCGTTCGTGGGTTTCTCTCAGTATAAACCACCGGCTGAATTGCCTTTGAAGGGTGTTTAACCACTATAATCGTGTCCATGCAAACCTCCAGTACATGGAACCCCAGGAACTTGAACACGACGTGGAAAGTGAAGAATGTGTTGCCAATCCACCGGAAGCTGGTGTGCTTTTTTCAACTTGACGCGTTGAAATCCGACCTTGATGAATTCTGTTTAGTTAACGGTGTTTCTACGGCCAATGTTCGGCCTACACGATCGCGGCCTGCCCCAGCTCCAATTCCCAGACCACCTCTTCCCTTGTTTGAGAAGAGCAATGTGCTTGTAATGTATGCCTACTGTGTGATTCCTTGATTCCTTGATATGCATAAATAGTTCGTTACTTGATCAGAGGTCCTACCGGTTCTGGTATGTTGAAATAACACGTCACCCCCGCATCGAAAACGATCTTTCCCGTTCATAGGAAAAACGTTGTTGGCGAAGACTCTCGCTCGAGTACTGGATGTCCCCTTTTCTGTCAGCGACGCCACATCATTCACACAGGTGAGCACAACCTTGCACCATACGATCCAGGATCTCACATCTATTTTCAGGCTGGATGTTAGTGCATTGCTGATAATTCTTGGGCATAGAGTCCTCATGTCACTTTTATCCAGATGTGGGTGAAGATGTTGAGATGGCTATCGAAAGACTTGTAAGTTCTAGTTCCGACTACCTGATTTTGCCGTTGAAGTGTTCGTTTCTCAGCTCCAAGCCGCGAATTGGGATCCTCTGCGTGCCAGGTTAGGAAGAATTAGAGCCACATGTCAGACATGCTAACCTTGTCCTGTAGCATGGGTATCGTATATATTGATGAAGTCGATAAGATAGCCAAGAAATCTGCGGGAGGGCTCGAAAGTTCTCGTGATGTCGGCGGTGAAGGTGTACAGCAAGCACTTTTGAGGATGATGGAAGGCTCTGTCGTGACTGTACATGCTAAAGGCGCTGCTGCCGTTGAACTCCCTACACCCGGGGTAAGTCCTGCTCCTCCGAAAAAAGGTCAACCACCTGCCCCACCACCTGGTGAGTAACTCTTATTCTGCGTGACTTAGAAACCGACATTGTCGTGCCAGCGAAATCAAACACCTACCACATAGACACTTCGAACGTTCTCTTCATCTTAAGTGGTGCTTTTGTAGGCCTCGAGACCATTATCAAGCAGCGTGTAGCCAAAGGGGCGAGTGCTATTTCATCTCAACAAATTCGGTCACCCCGATTGACAACATTTAGTCCATTGGCTTTACAGCCACACTGCCAACCCCTGAAGCAGGCACATCTGTCCCGTTCTTTACACCCAATCGGAAGACAGCTCAGAATGTTCTAGACCTCGTGGAGATACCTGGTCTGTTGTCTTCTTATATCTGGATATTTGGCAAACTCATTCGACGTCAACAGATCTCGTTAAATATGGGTATGCACTTGTCGTGGATGGTGTGTTTGATTATAGAGGTTGATGTTATCTTAGATTTATCCCCGAGTTCATATCTCGCTTACCCTCAATAACCACACTCGCGCCATTGACGATACCTGATCTACGGCGGATCCTTACGGATGTGAAAGGCTCCTTGATATCACAGTACCAAGCTCTCTTTGGGTATTCCGGGGTTGAGATCAGATTCACGGGTGCAGCGTTGGACGAGATATGTCGAAAAGCCGCAGAAAGAGGTGGTGGTGCTCGAGGACTGAGGGGTATCATGGTTGGTTTAATCATACTCCAAATCTCAGTGTCAAAGGCTAACGCTTTTCATTCGACCCAGGAGAGTTTGTTGTTAGAGCCAATGTATGAAGTCCCGTGAGTCCTCTCGTTCATTGACTGGAAATTTTACTAATGACATCTAGTGGTTCCAACATCCGTCACGTTCTCATCACAGCTAATGTTGTTCGAGGGGATGAGCCTCCAAGATACTGGGACAAAGGGGGAGGTGTTGCTTTTTGGGAGGCATGGGCTAAGGAGGAAGGCAAATTTCGGACGACTACCTGACTCTTCAAGCTTGTATTGCTTATGTATGTTGTAAATGTAGATGCTGATATCCAAATATCACATGTACACTAGTCCTCATATAACTCTGGAAAATGGTGAATTTTGGAAGACGCAAAACAGTGTATTGATCCGGTAGGGGCTCTTTAAAAGAAATGCTGCAATGTATAAGCTATCAGTGGCGCAATGGCCGGATATGCAAAGCGACGAAACATGGACAAAAGTTCGGATGCCATTATTTAATCTTTCTTGTCGGCATCCGGAGCAGGCTCTGCATCCGTAGGAGTGTCGTCCGTCTTCTCGTCTTTCGCCTCTGTATCCTCCTTCTCTGCACCACCCGATAACTTGACGTTATTATCCCGGGCATCTTCGAACGCGGCCTTGAATTGATTGGCATCTTCATGCGAATTGAGAGAGATCCAAAGGTCAAAGATAATAAACTCACTCTCAGCATTGGCAAGACGTATGGCAAGGGTCTCTGGAGTGGCTGGTGTCTCCGAGTAATCAGCTGCCACCTTCCAGACCCAACTTCTGTCCGATCCGATGTTGGGCTGTAGTTTCATGTCTGATGAAACTGTGGAAATCGTGAATTAGAGCATGTAACTGAATTCTCAGTGACACGGGCTTGAACACAGATACTTACTGACGTGATTTGCGCAGACCTTGAGAGTCTTATCGCGTCTCATAACAAGACGAACCTTCTTTGTTACTTTATGGGAAAGGAGGCGAACATCACCAGTCCCACGTTCCTTCCATTCAGTGGACTGAGCGTCGAATCGGAAGAGTTTAGCGCGCCTGAATTAATCGATAAAAATCACAAAGAGATATCGACGAGTCAGTGGAGCCGAAGGGGGAAGATATCGCGTTGATTTAAGATCGACGCACATCTTGAACAGCACCTCCTCATCTTCTTCCATAGTTTTAGTTTCTACCTGCTCTGTGAGCTTGATGACCGGCTCGAAGTGGACATCGGTCTCCTCCTCCTGTGGAAGAATCAGCTTTCAGCTCAAGATAAAAAGAGGATGTCAAGGCTGATCGCGAGATTTGGAAGAGGAGCAGATAACAACGTACTCTGGGAGCGAGAGCATCAACGTTTTCAGACATTATTGTGAAGATGTGGTGTAGATCTAAACAGTAGACGACTTGAAAGAAAGAACTCGGAGATGGTAAAGGACCCCAGAACCGCATGATCGGGGTCTCCCATCAGGAGGCACCTGGTCAAAACTAAGTACGACACCTCACCACAGTACCCTAATGAACAAAATGCCGTATACCCATCGTTTCTTCACCATTTGCCTCGTTTCTCTTCTTTTAATTCCCGCACTAGTTTCCGCACATTTAATAGAGATTGCTTCCGGCCACAAGGAATGTTTCTTCGAAGACTTGCACAAACAAGACAAGGTTCGACCCCTTGTCTGCTTTGACCGTTACAGATTGGCTGAATTTAGCGGCATAGATGACCGTCACGTATCAGGTTGGAGGAGGGGGTCACTTGGATATTGATTTCTGGGTTTGTTGACGCGTTATGGCATTGCACACTTCAATTCTCATGGTCAATTCAGTTAACGGACCCAGATGACCACGTTCTTGGAAAGCAAGTCCGGGAATCGACAGGTTCTCTCTCCATTACTGCTCAGAAGGATGGCAGGCATGAGCTCTGCTTCTCAAACCAGATGAGCGCTATCACGGACAAAATTGTCAGGTAAGAGGACTGGCATCGGCGCTTTTGGGGGTTCACAGTGCTTTCAGCTTCAATGTACACGGTGTAATATACGTCCAAGGAGATGGTCAGTCCTCACATAGCTCATATCTGACGTACCCTTAAATATAAGTGTTATGACAGATATTGTTGCTCCCGTCGAGCGGGAAATTCGATCGCTAGCAAATGGGTTGTTGGCCGTAAAAGATGAGCAGGAATACATCGTGGTTAGAGAACGGACTCATCGCAACACTGCAGAGTCTACAAACTCTCGGGTGAAATGGTGGTCGATATTGCAGGCCATTGTCCTGTTTTCGGTCGTTGGCTGGCAGATTTACTACCTAAAAGTGCGTATTCATCAGTTCAGCTTTCGTTTCTTGTCTCATTTTCGCTCCAGTCTTTCTTCGAAGTGAAGCGTGTAATATAGCTCGTACTGGTTTAATCCATGGGTTCTCTATTCTGCAATTGCTCAGGGTGACGATGTCATACATTAAAGAGACTAACGATCGTGATAGACAGAACGGGTATAAATGTAAACATAGTGGCATAGGATGGCATGAAAGTCGCGAGGGAATACAACAATAACGATAAGGATTGACAATCTACAGTAACAGATACAAAATTTGGGCACCGTCCATGCAATAAATAAATGAAAGTGCGCCATACAAGAATGGTCTGAGGCCGGCTCATCGCCAGTTTGCTTTCTTGGTCCTGGTGAAGCTTGTATCCCCACCAACATCGAATGAGATGTTTGCCATGGACGAATTTGCTCCTAGGGGCGGTGACCTCATTTTCATCATGGCTCCCATGCTCACCGACTTGGTCATCGACATTCGTTTCGTCCGCTTCGCTGGGCTGACCACCATAATTCGTCGAGGCCCTCCACTAACTTCGCCTTCGATAGGCGAAAGCTGAGGGATCAGACTTGAACGCCTTCGGCCTTTCTCCACGCGCAAGGGTCCGATGTTAGACCTGCGGCGTCCATTCGCGACCTTCAGAGTACTACCACCTGGGCCAGAGCCCAAACCACCCTTCCTCGGTGTGGATGGTCCACGCCGACTAGGGCTTCCATTAATCCCACGGTCGCGCATTTTAGAAACATGCAAACTGGATCGATCGTCATTGGGCCCAGATAGCTGATTGAGGCTCATTTCAGAAAGAGGGTTGTGGCTGCGTCGCTCTGGGCTGACAGTCTCATCTCCTTCCTCAAGACTTGCTAGTCCACAGTTACGCAATCGTGATGATTTGAGGAAGCTGGGGTCCAGACGGCTGGGTCGTGGCCTTCGAGCACGAAGAGAGAGGGAAGTCGAGGAACTCAAGGAATTATCAAATCGGGCCGATGCTGGAAGTGAGGCACTCAAGCTGAGATGGATACTGTCGTCGATTTTTTCAGTCTCGTCCTCCCAATCACTCTCTGAGCTGCCGAGCGAAGTGCACCTGGGCGGAGGTGCGGACAAAGATGAGGAAGACGCGGTCATAGTGTCGGCATTAGTGGAGGGGCTTGCGGGAATGATTGTCACAACAACCGGAGCCAACTTTGGTCCTGAATCGTCAAGATCACCCTGACCAACCTCGTCGCGCCATTGAACATTCTTCGCACTTTTCTTGTCTCTATCTGAGACCCTTCTATAGGGTTGTGAGAGGCTCGAACGTAGATTTTTGCGAGGGGAGCGTCCAAATCGACGTGATTCGGAAGATACTGTCAAATGGTTGGACCCATACACCACAGATGATCGTCTGGCTGGCTTCGGGGTCATTTGTTGTAGAATGGCAGGTCCGGAACTGACCCTTCTGGTGAAAGTGGTTGGGTATCCATCAAAGGAATCCAAAATTGAGGGAGCGTTTCGCCCTGTGGTTGCATAACCCTCCGTGCAAGCGCCGACCATGTTTTGGAAAGTGGCGTTATTGCTGCTCTTGACAGAATTCAGCGCTCTCGTCACCTTTTTGACCGAGTCCAGGTTGTCTGTGTCATTCAGCATATCTGCCGCTTCACCAACCACGACAGTACATCTTCCAAGCATCCCAACAAGACCTACTAGAACCGCGGCCATGTTCTCAATTGCGGTCCCCATAACGTCGCACTGGGCTTCGGCCTTTGCCCTCTCCATCTCTGCCTTCCTGCAAGCGGCTTCAAGTTTCAGAATATCCATGCTTGACTGGTCCAGCTTTTCGGATTTCCGATCTGACATGGCACGCAACGTGGCTTCAAACATGGCATTGGAATTGGACGCGCGTTGAACTCGGCTCGCTAGCAGAGAATCGGATTTTGTGACCTCTTCTTCTGGTAGTGCCAGAGCGCGTAAAAGAACACGTTCCGCCTCAAAATCAGCCGAAAGTACTCCCGATGATTCCTTCTTCTCAAGTTCAATGAGCCTCGCGCGTATCGGTTCTAGTTTGGCTTTTGCAATGGTGAGGGTCCCCGTACAGACTGCACCATCCACAATTGAATCCCTTGTATGTTTCATCTTAGATTTCATATCGCCCTTTGCCCTTTCCACTTCTTCGTTGGCCTCTGCCCTCTTTCGACGAGCAACTTCGTTCTCTTGTTCCCTCTTACCAGCCAACTTAGCCTTAAGCTCCGCAACCTCCTGGTTGAGCCGATTGATTGCTTCGACGTAACGTCCAACATGCCGATCAACGTTGACGACATTTCTAGTAACCACCTTCGTTTTGATTTTAGTGGCGCGCTCGGCATAGACTAAGGTGTTGTGCGTATCGTCGAAGTGGCTGGATGTGGGTGCTACACAAACAATCATCACCGTCTTGCAGTTACCGCCAAGCGAGAATTTCAGCAAGCGAGTGAGTTTGCTGTTCCGATAAGGTACATGGCGAACAGAACCGCCGCTTTCGCAGAGAGCATTGATACAATTTCCGAGGGCAAGAAGGGACTTGTTGATGTTGGCTCCTTCCACCATGCGTTTGCCCATATTAGTGGTGGCAGCGGCTCGCTCACTGCCAGCAAGATCGATGATGGAAAGCGTGGCTACCGTGCGTTGTTCGGTGAGTGCTGCTGTTCGTGGCGATTGTGTAACATGGACTTGCAGTACCGCGTGGGATCGTGAACTGGTCTCATTGGCATGTGTTGGACTCTGCGTTCTCCTTGTGTTGCCAAGTAAGACAATTTCTTTGACTTCTTCAGCCGTTTTTGGCTTCAGTTCGACAAGCCCCACCACCTTAACAGTCTTGTCTTCGCGTATGGAAAGGCCTCCACGCGGTGTGTTGGGGTTTGGTTCGGCAAGCAGGTCGCGGATTTCCTCGTTGTAGATCTCCAGGAAAGTTACCATAACCTCAACATCCCAATCATCCTTTCGATCCTCGATGCGCTGGAAAAGATCCGCCATCGTCAGATATATAATGCCTGGATCGGAGTCTGTACCACTGATAGTATGCGTCTTGCCACAACCCGTAGCCTAGCATCACTCGAGTCACTACCAAATCATAATAGTACTGAAGAGAGCTCACTCCATAGGCAAAGACTGTAGCGTTGTACCCATCGAAAAGACCCTTCAAAAGGGGTTGAGAAGTAGAATCATATACTTCGTGTTGTCCTGCATCATGGCCAAACACCCGGTCGAACATAAATCTCTTGTCTTTGTAGCGTTTCGTGCCTGGAGGAAGAAACCCGCGTTCTATAAACGCTCTGGCCTGATCTTTCTCATCGGGATCGAACGTCAATATTCTGTCGTCTACGATCTGAACGATATCTCGAAGTGGTGCGGTGTGATGGACAGGGACTTTTCCGGGAGTAGAAAGTGCGCCATCGCCGCGTATTGTAGTATCGTAACATCTCTCTGGAAGGCGGGCAGCCTCCCAAGCCGTGGGCGGACGTACTCGCACTAGTTAAAATAGTGTTACGAGAAAGGAGATCGAATTTCTGGAATAAAACACGTACCTACGACAGTAATGGAGCCTGCGGCAACCATTTCAACACTATGAGGTCAATTCGTAGTCTCGACTCGCCAGTGCCGGGAAGGATAGTCGCGATAAGGTCGTTGTAGGGGAAGTCGTTTGACAAACTGAACCACAACGCGTTTAGTCACGTGGTCGCATCGCTCTTCAATCTTATCTGATCATAAACTTAGAAGAAAATCTCTGGACTCCTCGAACTTCCGAACGACCTTGATAGATCTAATTTCTCGTTCAAGTGCATCAATCTTCTAACATTTAGTCAAGGCATTATTTGCGTCTATCCTGTAAGTACTTAGCTTGGCTCAAATGAATGTATCTTATCTTGTTCGCGCAATAGACTGTTTGTCATGGCCTCTACCATCTCTATCAATTCGCCTGCGGATTTCCATGTCCATCTGAGACAGGGATCTCTGTCCGCTCTTGTAACTCCACATGTTAAACAAGGAGGATTTAACCTTGCATATGTTATGGTGTGCTTTTGATTTCAATCTCAACAATGATCAATGTTCTGACAGCGAGAGTAGCCGAATCTCAAACCCCCAATTACCACGGCGGCTCAAGCTCTCAAGTACAAAAACGAACTAGAAAATATTGATCCCAGTGTCGAATATCTGATGACACTCTATCTCTCGCCAGATCTGACTCCAGAAGAAATCAGGAAAGCAAAAAAAGCTGGTGTCGTCGGTACGGTTTTCACAAACACTGCCCGTTTATGAGAGTAACTCAGAGAAATAGGTGTTAAATCGTATCCCAGAGGTGTCACGACAAACTCTGATGGAGGAATCGAGTCTTATGAAGCCTACTATCCTATATTCGAAGCCATGCAAGAAGTTGACATGGTACTGAATCTACACGGTGAAATACCTTCAGACGCATCTGAGGTTCGTCACATTCTCCTTCTTAAAAGGGTTCTGGATCATATTGTTCATCCATTAGAACACGCACGTTCTGAATGCAGAGCCTAAATTTCTTCCTCACCTCCTCAAATTACATACGGCGTTCCCCCGTCTTCGCATTGTCCTTGAACACGCCACAACCCGTGCTGCTGTTGAGGCTGTCAAATCTTGCGGGCCAACTGTGGCATGCACGATAACCGCACATCATCTTGCACTCACCGTAGACGACTGGGCTGGCCAATCCTGGAATTTTTGTAAACCGGTTCCCAAATATCCAGATGACCGCTTGGCTCTGCGCGAAGTCATTCAGGAAGGTAATGATTGGAAACAACATACATACTTCAGAGCTCAACACCAAACTAGGTCATCCGCGGTTTTTCCTTGGTTCTGACTCGGCGCCTCACCCGCCACACTTAAAATCCACGAGCACTGTGATACACGGTTGTGCCGCCGGCATTCATACGTCTCCTATTCTTCTTCCTCTTGTTGCGGACCTTCTTGAATCTTTCAACGCTTTAGACCGACTAAATGACTTCGTAAGCAACTTCGGACGAGCATTCTATAAGCAAACAGTACCCCCAGAACGCCAATCCAAAGTTATACTCAAACGTCCAAGCTCTGGAGGATTCCGTGTTGATGATAAATACGAACTTAATGAAGAAAGCGTGGTTCCTTTCTGGGCAGGGAAACAGCTACGATGGGAGATAGCGAGGAACGAATAGGCCTTGTAAGACAATAAGTACTTACTTACACTCTGTACTTGTTCGTTCGGCAGTATCCGAAACCGCTGAGCGTGTCCGAATCCTGGGCAGATATGAACACTTAAGTACACCTCTCCTCCTTCCTTTCTCTCCGAGGTCTCTCGCCTTGACGGACGCTGTTGCCATTTGGGAAAACATACTTCAGACAAATCCTACTCTTTCACCTTCTATAACTTCTATTGTTTGAAGACATGGCTCACTTTCGGTACCCAACGTTCAACAGCCTTAATAGCTACATTCCTAATTTGAACTGTCTGACGCTGGCGTCGCACAACAACTCCAGTCGTTCTCCTACCTTATCCCCCTTGCGCTCTTACTACGATTCCCCGCGTCTGGCTTCGCGATCTCGCGTCGCTGGAAACGACGACTTCCAATCAAACGCTCAACTGTCCTTCTCTCGTTCCAGTTTACAATTTCCTGGTCTAGGCATAGCGTACCCTCAAGTTTCCGATATACCTACAAAGGCGGGACCTCAAAAACCCAAGATTATACCAGTAGAAGCAATCCCGGCTTCCCGTCTCCCAGGACAATCTATCAAGGCCGAGCTAGGCGAACCAACAATGGGTCTGCAAGGTGAACTGAGCTGCTTCTACGAACCTCAGGCTGTACAATCCTGGTCTTTCTCCTCTTTGGTGTCGAACAAAGAGTCAACGGATACCAATAGTCAAGCGACACAAACCCAGAAGACTGACCTCAGCAACGATATGGCATCCATCACCTTCGATTCTCTCGCCGCAACCTCCGGGATGTCTATCACTAGTTTGGCTGATCATTTGTCTGCCACAGCTGACATTGCGCTGCAGTACTTGTCAAACAGTTCGAGCGGTATCATAGATTCTCACATCGCGAGTTCTAAGGGGTCTTTGCTGGAGGAACTTTGCGATGAGCGACCTACTATTTGGCCATCTATCTCGCCAGTGCATGAGTTCGATGCTCAGTCTGCCACACTCAGTAGCTGCTCTGTTTCATGGCTGGAGCCATCTCTTGGTGTCGATTCGTTAGAACGCGCGGCCGATCAACTTTTGGAGCGTGAGGCACCTCAAGGTTCCATCATTCCGAGCCAATATTCGTGCTTAGACACACCCTTTCATTCCTGGACTGGTCTCTTTGAGCTACATTCGAAGCACAACCTTACCCAAGCCGAAGTCACTCCCGAAACACTGACAGAGAGTCTGGAAGGTGCCACTCGTGGAGAAGTTATCCTACCCTTGCCGAACGTGGAGGAAGACAGTGACTACATGCTTTCTGACTCTGAATCCACCAACTGGAGTTCTTCTTCTTTTCCCAGTCCATGTCAGAAAACCCGAAGCCGAAAACGGATGTCCAATGTTTCTAACCGTTTTCAAACACTCAAAACTGCGTCTTCGAAGCCAACGAAGCGGAAAGAGAAGATAGAAGTCACCACTGAGGCACTAGCCCCCGTGGAAACACAAGAGACCCTTTTTGATGTTGACCTTGGCACACCTGTTTTCGATGCACACAGAGGTATCAATATCGATGAACTCAGATTAAAAGCTGAACGATACCGCCTTCGCAATCCAGGCCGTATATACGACAACAATTGGCTGGCGTCTTTTGCAGGGAAGCTGTCTGATCGGGGGGAGCTAATCAATGACTACCGATGTTACATCGCAGGATGCACCCAGGTCAACAAAAGACGAGACCACATCTTGATCCATATTGGTTCTCACCTTGACCAACGGCCATATGCTTGTTCTTACTGGTGCGTTACTTTGGCTTTGAGAACTCAGTTGATGACCAATAAAAACCAGCCCTTCTCGGTTCCTGCGAAAGAACGAATGCAAGCGTCACGAAGTTAGCCATAGTGGCGTGAAGCCATTCGCTTGCCTCATCTGTCCAAATGCTGCTTTTGTACGCCAGGACCTTCTGAAGCGCCACACAGCGCGTGCTCATGGAGTCAAAACGGCGCGGAAGCGCAGGGGAGACACGATAAAGGAAGAAGAAAAGGAGAATAAGCTAAAACGTCCGTTAAAACGAGTGAAGAAAGAATCTGACGAGTGTACACACCTAAACTATCTTGACTAGCTACAAATCTCATTCTATCCACTTTTGCCACATTCGCACAAATTCGATGTTATTCACCGTCTAACCTAAGGTTAACCTTGAAAGCACTGTCTATGGCAAGGATCGTTCGATGTAAATACAAAAGCGAAGCACGTCTAGTTCGAAAATTACAAGATGTGTGTAAGGAGTCATCTATAGATATATGTACGTTAGTCAGTAATGCAGTATGAAGTTGTTCGTTTGTGGATCCATCAGGGCCGCCATATTGAATTTCTAGCTGGTGTGGTCTTTGTCATCGTGCCTCGTGGGCTAAGGGTCGTGGAAGGCTTGGAAGGAGTTCCTGGCCGTAAGATACTATCCATGTCAGCACGCCTAATGAATTGAAGGGGTGTTAATGGAGACCCTTTTGTTGAAGGTGAATTCGAAAGAGAACGAGGGCTCTTTCCATTGGGCGTCGAAACAGAGAAGGAAGGCACGAAAGGGCTTGTCGGTTCTGGGGTACGTGGAGGTACTGGGGGTGTAACAACTTCAGCGGCCTCCAACAAGGTACTGGAGCTGATCCACTTCTCCTCAGATGTTCCAAGTCGCGGTGGAGACTCAGGTAAGAGTCGAAAGCTATCAGCAAAGTGATCTCTGATAAACCTACAAGGTCGGTCAAATATGAAAGTATCTTGTCAAGGACTAGAGGGAGACTTACTTTGAAAGTTCGCTCCATCCACCCCCTACTCGAACCATCACCGTCTGAGATCGCAATATTCGACAGAAACAAAGTTTAGGGTCCTGATTTCCGATCCAGTACTTCCCGCTCTGGTCTTTCCACGTCTCAGCAACGCCTTCCACGTTGATACCGACAGGGAGCTTGTTTACAACATCTCCGACAGCCACATCGAGTTTACTCTTGGGATTGGCAACGTAGGTTTTCCTCGACATCACAAATCGTTTCTTAGGTGTTGTACTCTTTACAGGGGGTCCAATTGACGACGGTGAATCTCTAGGAGCTCGTGCCCAATTTGAGGAGACTGACGTCGAGGTAGACGTCCGAGCATGAGAGCGGATGGGACGAGAAGAGGATGATGGGTCCGATTCGGTAGGTGATGCAACGCGTGGATGCTGTGCAGTCTGGGCTCTTGAATGGACGGGAGTGGTGAACGTGGAATGAGTATTGGATAGACTTGAGGTTCGCTGTCGCGATGCAAACGTTGAACCGTAGACTGACGGTCTGAATGGGCCAGAAACAGCTCTGTTGGAGGACAGACTGGAGAACCGGCTTGCCGGCCGACTTTGGGACTCGGCCGTACCTCCTGAGATGGCACGTCGGGAAGTGGGATGTGGGGGAAGGAGTGATCGTTGGTGAGGAGACGATGACGATACCATGAGATTGGAGTATGTACTGGCCTTCTTGTTGGCACGCGCGTGAGTGTTTGATGCGCTGCTATTTCGTCCTGAACTATGTTGGAAGCTGCTGACGCTATCAGGACGAGACTTCCGACGGTCTATAAGATCATGCGCCATGTCCTCCAGTTCACTCCAAGTCTGGAGGACGCGAGTTTTTTCAGAAATCGCCCTCAGATCGGTAGAAACATTAGCGAAGTTGGTAATCATGATCTCCATCACACGACGAGTGAAGGCAATGCGGGCACTTAACTGCTCTTCAGGCATGGTTTCCAGAAGAGTTGTGTAGGAGGACGATAGGACAGCTTTAGGCTCGGCAGGATAGCTATCTATGTGCTCAAGCAGATCGCTCAGCGCGGCATCGCACTTCTGTACATCCTCTGCTAGATGTGCGAGTTGCTCCACCTTCTTAATTAGCTCAACTGAGCCTTCTATCTCAGTTCTCAGGGAGCGAAGCTCGACATCGATGGAAAGGTCACTGGCTGAACGCGGGAGCAAAGACACCCCGGAGGATAAACTAGAAAATTCTCGCACCATTTTCTTCCACTGATTTAGATCAGGAAGATGGGAAGATGACTTCCTAGGTCGTGCGATCTCGTTTATGTTCATGCACCGGAGCCGTCTTCGGAACGCAAGAATTTGAACTCGTAGATCGCGCACGTCTGTTGTTTTGGAACTGTTTTCAGAGGCAGCATGCAGACCGAACACATCTAGCCGACAGGTCACTACAACCCAAATGCTGATGGATGGCACTCTGAATACTTTACCTTCCTCGACTAATTGCGCTTTTGGCTGGTATGAAGTGGACGATGATATCGATGTTGGATCTTCGATGGAACGGCTGCTTTTCAAGCTGTAGTGGAGTTCTGTGGGCTGATCTTGTTGGTTCCCAAAAGTTTGGCGCGGCCGTGACTTCGGTTGAGTGGATGGTGGTTTATCTAGACGTCGGCTTTTGATCTCGATATCTTGGGTCTGACCTTCAGCCCTAGTTGAATGCCGTTCCAGTTCTTTTTCAAATGGAACCAACTCGGTTCCTCCTGCAGTTTCTTGGTTATTGTCAGATATATGACCCTCAAAGCGCGGATTTGCTCAGCTACGCAGCACTCACCGGTCTCGTGGTTCACCCCCTTAACCTTTTCAAACCTCTCTACTTCCTTTGTCATACTATCATCTTCGATTTCATCCTGCGTTTCTTCGTCGAGCCGTTCAACTTGCAACCGCGGACCTGCCTCGATGGCAAGATTCCCTGTTTTCGTCTCCGGAAGATGTTTCATAACGTGATCACCTTTCTTGTTTTCGTTCTGAAGACACTTTTCTTGCATGGGTCCCTCATCTTCCGAACGTGGGTCTGCCTCGGCATTGAGTGCCTGCTCCAATCGAGCCGCTTCAGCTGCGAGCTTTTCATCTTCAGCCTGTGCGACGCGAAGACGTTCCGCTTCTTCGGCTCCAGCTCGGTCCCACTCTGCATGGTGACGCTGTCTCTCAGTAATGCTATAGCGCTCCATTCTCCCGATCTCACCTGAGTACTTCTGCTTGATCTCATTCAAAAGCGTCAATGCATCCCTTTCCCACGTCTTGTGAAGAGTCGCGGTATCATCGAGCAGTTTACAACGAGAGGCATACAGAGCCTCCCGCGCAGAAGTATCTTTGGCCTCAGATACTGCGTCCATCGTCTGTAGAAGGTCGCGTATCTGAGAGAAAGAACGCTCAACGTGAAGGATATTATGTTGCAGGGCTTGTTCGACGTCTTGAGACAAGGCATTTAGGAGTAAGGTAATGTCATCGGTCTTCGATACTACCTCTGACAAGGAGGACTTAGTTGCCACAAGGTCCTCAATAAGTCGATTGATGAGAGCCGCCGTCGGGATTAGAATAGTGTCAACCTCTTTGGCAATGCTAGCAAGATGGAATCGGGCCAGATGCCGATTCAATTCTTCTACATGACTAGACAGAGTCATGGCAAATGAATTGGAATCGGCGCGGACTGCATTATCGAGTGCAGGCAGATCAAATTTCGAATCTAGAGATACTGACTGGTTGTTTTCCAGCGTAGAGTCATTAGGACGACGAGTAGTAGAATCCAAACTGACAAACGGAATACGATCGGATAACCTGTTGACATATCGTGTAACTTCAGCCTGAGTCACATTCAAGCTCGTTTGCAAATCGGCAGCCGCTCGAGGAATTCTACCGTTCAGCAGTTGATCGCCAAGAACCTCACACGTACGAGTTTCGAATCGGTTCTTTAAAACCTCGATGTCTTGTTGGATGTTGGTGAATTCCTCGTAAACAACTTTCATCACTGCAGTCTGGCGCTGGATAGAGTCCAACAAAGACCCCTGCTTCTTGATTTCGTCCAAAAATCCTTTAAGCTTTAAAGATCTTTGCGATAAACACAACTTCAATGGGTCATCCAAAGTTTCGAGTAGTAAGCGAAGTGGCCCATCTACATCCCGATTAATATGGTCATCAATCCGGAGCAATTCCTGAACAAGTTCCCTGTGAGAGGTGCCGGTTGAAGGAGGGGATAGTGGTTGAGGATTCACTGAATGGACTTGGGAGGGCAAAGCAGTGATTCTTTGCCACTGTTGTGTTTTTATTGATGTTGAGATTCTGCATTCAATATCCTCCAAGAAGTTCATTGTTTCCTTTAGGACGGCATCCACTCTTCGTACCTCTTTTAAACGATCGCAACGCGCTGACATAACTTCAGATGCTGCTTCAACTCGCTTCAGCAAAAGTTCTAGCTCCTCAAAATGGGACCGAGCAGTCCTGATGAATTCTTCATCAACTCCAGGGTAATCAAGATCTAGGATAGCTGGCACAGAATGGCGTAAGACTTGTTTCGATTTTTCCGCAGTAGAAGCAACTTGCTCCAGAATTAATGGGAAACAAGCCAGAAATGCGGAGTGTTGGTCGAGCTCTAGACAGGTTATAGATGCGAGGTCCGGGGGAGAACCATCGCCTTCAGAAGTTAAGATGCCTCTTTGCAACTGAGCGAGGATTCCTGACAGGATATCTGATAGGTTCTTGGCAATGGATGTCAAGTCCTCGACACGCTTGACCGCCTCAAAAGTAGTACGGTAAACTTTGGCTGCATCATCAGCCTTGCGAGCAATTGTGGAGGTTGTCACAATCTCGGAGGAAAGGAGTTGTGCTAGCATTTCATTAGAATTTCTTTGGTCGCTGAATAGTGGGTGTTCTGGAGAAGGGAAAGTGCTGGTACATGATGCAGAATTGCCTCTCGAGACAAGGCGTCTGATCAAAGCATCCGCACGGGAAACAAAGGAAGAACTTTGACGAGCAGTTGGATGATGGAGTTTCGCTGTCTCTATCTCTTCGAATAAGTTTTGTGCCGTTGTCTTGTCCATCATAGTTTCAACGTAGATTTCATCGGCCCTGCAGAATCAGAATTAATGTCTTCTCATACGACCGTGTAGAGTGAATGGAATATACTTTCTCCATTGTACTACCATGTTGAGAACAAACTTCCCCAAATTCTCCATTTCGGTGATACCTTGCTCTTCAAGCTTATCCTGTTCATCAAGAAGCTCGTCCGGGACAGGCTTTCGACTTTGATCTATTAGCTTGTCAAGCATTTTTCCAGCAACTGTGATTCTTCCGTGTCGAAGACTAGTAGCTCGCCCAGCAAACTGTGCAGCATCATGAGACAACGATTCTGCCAGCTTGAAACGAGCACCGCGGGAGAAGCCAAGTGAAGAGGAAGAAGTGTCTGAGTTAGCAGACGCCAACGACGCGATCGAACTGCGACGCTTAAGGTCAGGAGTTTCATCACCCCTTATGCTGACGTTTTCGTAGACTGATGGCGTCCATCGCACGCGAGTGTCCAAAAAGGTTTGCAAATCCTCGAGAATTGTGCGGCGATCGACCCACGCGGCAATCCGGCTCTGTTCCCATGATAACCTGGTCGTCAGGAGCTCTAAATTTTCAGATCTGTCCCGTAATAGATGAAGGAGTTTGTCCAGTTCACAAATGGTCGTTAATGTGAGCTCAATGAGGTCAGTATCCGCTGGAGATAAGTTTCGCTGGGCTGCAGCTAGAGAACCACGATAAGGCTTTTCGACGATGCCCATCAAATTGAAGTTACCTTTCGTAAGTTGCCTAAGCTTCATGAGCTCCCCTCTATCAAATATCTCGGTCTCCTTTTCAATGATATCGTGTTCAGCGATCCATTGTTTCAATTCATCAGGTGTTGGCAAACCCGGTACATGTTCTGCTGAGGTACGAACGGCATCCAACCCAGCGAAGACCTCAACGGGTGGCATTTTCTCTAGAAACTGAAGAAAACATAAGGGAAGAGGCACCACAGGATATTGTATGACAAACCTTGATTTTCTCTTCAATCCATACCTTCCTCTCACTGAAAGTCTGGAGCTCAATGACTTCATGAGACTCGAGTGCTTGTTCTTCATCTGAAGTATCTGGAGAAGAATTTGTGGAATCAAGAGGAGGAGGTTCAAGATGATGATTAAGCGACTCTTGTGGAAGACCTGCAACGGGTGCCACGATTGTACCGGACAACTGGGTGACGACATCCGATTGGAAGTCGGACATTGCAACTTTGTGCAAGTATGTAGTCGTGCGTAGGTAAAAGAGTTTTATGCTTCCAAGAAATGATGCTGCTGTCCAATGCTCAGCATATGGGCAGAAGTGAGGCAAAATGATCTCAGGCCAGATACATGCGGTAGTGGCTGTTGTGAACGAGGCAAACACTGACAGAAGTAACGGAGGTGCGTGAGAAACATATTGCTTCCGCACGACGCGGCGCACTAATAAGTAGGCGACCGCGTAAAACTTCAACTAGACTTCATATACATAGTTCTTCTGGAAGAGGTATGTTTCGCTGCATTCTTGATACATTGTGTCCCAATCTTGGACAAACCTAAGAAGTAAACTAGTACGGAGCAACTTCGTCATTTACGGCCCGATCCTTGCTAACTTGACTCTCCGCCTCGGTTTTCTTTGAACAGTTAAAACTAGTCCTAGTCAATTCGTTCAACTCACCTTGGGCTCAAAACGTGCTTCTCTTTGCATCTGAAGAGCCAAAGACCTCAAGCGATTGATGCCTCTCTGATCTTTGCCACCGGAGGAGAGCATACCCATCTCCAACTCGAGCTCATGCATAAAGGCCGCAATATCAGCCAGTGAGGCCCCCAGCGAACTAATCAAAACACCTTGAGACCTACGTAAGCGGTAAAGCGTTAATTTTGAAGGCCCACGCCCATTCAATTCGTTACTACCTTCTGTGCTGTGCTTCCTTCAACAGGTTCTGTAATTCCGTCGTGACTTCGCTTCTGAACCTTGAATCATCTAAATCTCTCTTGTCGAGAAAGACCCTCTGCTGATCTCCTTCCAGATGGATCTTCAAAAGCGACCCCTGTAGTTTCTGAATCTCATCTCTTCTGCCTGACATTTCCTGCCATGATAAGTTCAATTCCTGCTCCAGTATCCTGACACTAGTTTGTGTTGTTGCGAGCTGACGTCTCAAAGCTGTGATCTGACGCCTTGCCAATACATAAGGGAAGACCGTGAAAGGAAGGAGGAATGCAGTAATAACTGCCAGGTGCGTCAGATTGCGCACAGGGCGCCTAGCTTGATGAGACTCGGAGGGCAAAGTCACTGCGGTATCGTTCAAATTAATATCACCACCGTCATCGTGTCGCATCTGTGGCGACAAGTCTGAAGTGCTGGTAACAATGGAAGGAAAGTCCATGGTTGGGGAAGTGTTTCGAGTGGAGAGACAACGATTGTCACACGAGTGAAACAGCCGGCCCGACGAAGTGTGACATATGAAAAGATTAGAATACAGGGGTAGCAATACAAGAAGAAGCATGCAAATAAGCTTAAGATACAGACAGCAATACAACGTAGGTCAACAAGATGAAAAGATTGTAGGGAATGAAAGGACAGAATTTGGTACGGAAGGTTTGGAATCAACTCACAAAACGCAAGATCTGCCACCATTTGCGTTTCTTCTCGGGTATGGCAGGTAGAGACTGTCCGCGATGATGAGTCTTGAGAGCCGATTTCGCAGGTTCCTTGAACTTTTGATCTTTCGTCGATTTCGCAAATTCAGCCTTCGCCTGTTTCACAACCGATTTCGACCGTGTCAGTTTGGCAATCTTTCTTTGTTTCCCTTTATCAGAGGGAGGTAATCTAGTATTCCATGAGCAAATGAAAAACAGGGACTCTTAAAGAACTTACTCATCGACGTAGATATAATAGTCCTTTTCTGGTCGAAGTCCAGCTTTCACTTCCGTGATGGCCTGAAGATGCTTCTGCCGTACGTCCTTAGGGACCTGAAGCTTCCGCCGCCACATCGCCACACTATTACCCGTTCTGGAGAGGAGATAGACAAAGACAATCGTTTGCTGGGCTGGATCAGTGGCAAGGATAGAGTGCTGGAGGATACGATCTGTCGATCCCTGGACCTCATCGTATCGTAGCCAGTCAAAGGCAGGCTTATCTGGGTACTCCTTGAGGCGATATGTTACGTTTACGAACAGAGCGCCTCGTTCCTTTGTTTCTAGGAACTTTATCAGCTGCACAAGGTTTAGTCTATTGGAAATTTGCCATGCAATGAAGGATTGACATACACCAAGTGAAGCCAGATGGATTTCCATTTGTTGTATCCAGAACAAGACAGAAGCTACCGACGGCTCGTTCTCGGGGGAGTACGCCCAATATATACGGTCTCTGGCCATCCGCTCCTTCCCAAAGATAGCTTTTATAGCGGGTACGAAGGCTTGCTTATCAGATTCATTAACGATCCCTGCAGGTAAGCCGAGCTTCGACGATATTGATGATTTTCTCGCCTGAGAATCTTTAGCATTGGTTGCGTGCATAAGTGTCTTGGATGATTTGGACTGGGCGGGATCCGTGACGACATGATAACGGCTTGCCTCTCCCCAATCATTCTTGTTGTCGTCTCCCCAACCATGATTCTCGTCCCAGCCATCGTTTCCGCCCGCACCATTAGAGTCTTTGGTATTACTCCAGCTGTTGTCGTGACCATTCCATGCGTCACCCTGGCCTTTATGCTTCTTACTACCACCTGTGCCCCAACCACCATCACCACTGTTGTCCCAACCGCCTCCGCCGCTGTTGCCCCAAGAGTCTTTGGTATTACTCCAGCTGTTGTCGTGACCATTCCATGCATCGCCCTGGTCTTTATACTTCGTACTACCACCTGTGCTCCAACCACTATCACCACTGTTGTCCCAACCGCCTCCGCCACTGTTGCCCCAAGCATCACCACCGCTGTCCCACCCATTCCCACCGCCGTCCCAATCGTCATCATCATTATTCTTGTCGCCGTCGCCGTTCCCCCAGCTATTACCACCCTGATCCAATCCATTATTACCACTTTGACGCCAGCCATCGTCGTCTTGACCCCGACCACCACTGTTGTCCCATCCACTCGAAGCCCCCCAATCATCCTTCGTTGTGCCCCAACCGCCATCATCCCGGCCATCGTTCTTATGCTTCTGTTTCTTGGGACTCTTGCCTCCGCGTTGTTTGTGCACTTTCTGCTGTTGGCGCATCTTCTCAACCGCCATCGCTAACTGACGCTGTTCCTCTGCGATCTGCTTCAATCGCCGCGCCTTTTCCAGTTGATGATGGCTGAGTTCAGAATTATGATGTGGTGTGTGTGGATGGTGCTTCTGAGGCATATGGCCCTGATCCACATCGTTAAGCATCGTGTTAAAAATCTGAGGATGCTCTGCTTGGGACTGGGCAGGTCCGGATCCTGCTCCCATTCCATTGTTAGAGCCTGAAGGGGCATTATTTACCTTGGCATTGGTTCTTGGATCGAGCTCTCGTCTATGGTTTGCATTATTTGACCATCGCCAAGCATCATAAGCTTCGTCGTCGTCGTCGTCGTCGTCGCTATCATAATCATAGGTATGATCTGTCCTATGATTTGCAGGAGGAGGAGAGGGGGCAGCCGCGTAAGGCTGTCTTCCCCAGTCGTACCAGGCGGGGTGTTTTTGCGTGGCAGCAGGAGCAGGAGTAGGTGGAGGTGGAGGGGCTGATTGAGGTTTGGGATCACCCCATGGATCGACGTTCTTCGGCTGACCCCATGGGGTGAGGTTTGCGAGTGCTGGATTATGCTGACCTTTGGTTGTGGACATGGATTGTTTTGGTTGAGGCAATTGTTTGGGATCCCAGTACGGTCGGCTGGTTGGAGGTGCGGAACTTGCGGACTGAGCAGCAGGTCGATTGCGATTAGCCATAGCAGATGCGAAGGTATATGTCTTCGATACTCCAGATGGAGGGTCCTGGCCCTGACTCTGAGGCAGTGCTATCTTTGTATGTTGTGTACCAGATGACTGGTCATGCTAGTAATCCGTCAATTAATACCGAACTCAACGGGATTGAGTACTCACAGGCTGTGTGAGCTGCGTGGGAGCAGCTGGAGGGGAGGGTGGAGATGCAGGCGTTGCAGTAGCTTGCGTTGGAACATGATTCTGCGCAGGCCGTCTTATCTGTTGTGCCGGTGGTGCTGGTGGTGGCCCCCAACCTGAATTGTCATGATCGCCATGTTCTTCACCATCATCGCGACCTTCAAACTCGTACTCTGCGCCATCATCATCCCATCCCTTGTCATTTGCCCATCCACCACTTCCACCCACGCCTGCATCGCCCCACCCACCGTCGCCGCCAGAACCCCAATCATCATCTTCAACAGCTACCTCTTGCTCATTAGGGTAATATTCATCTCCTGCATGAAAGAAATATGATAACAAGTTAGCCACATATTTTGTTCACTTACCATGACTGGTTGGACCTTGTGCGTCATCAGGAAGTTGTTTGGCAATTGGCGGAGGGACAGGAAGTAGAAGAGGCTCTGGGACAGGGATCGGCTGGTATTCTGGTTCCGGTTCTGTTGGAGGAACTGGCGGCGGCGGCACTGGCAATGGTTCTGGCTCTGGTGCTGGCGGCGTAGATTCTTTCTTGACATCCTTGTTTGCTGTTTTCTTCTCGGTTTGCTTTGCCTTGGACTTTTTCGCGGCCATCACGTTCAAACTTTGGCCTAAATATTTGGTCGGACGGTACGAACTACTTAGGCGCAGATACGAGCCATGGGATTTCAAAGAGTGAGAGATAAGACAGAATTTCGAGGAACGATGGAACTCCGGACATGGTCCGGGAAGATTACAGGTTCGTAAGGTTATATAGTTGTGGACTCGGTGATTGTCTTCTCTACTTACTTCAACCTTAAAAGTCATCTTCTTTACCTCTTCTACGTAATTACATGTAACATACTCACTCCTTGACTGTCCGATCACGGGCGGCACAATCGGAATGAGTATCCCATATATGTAAGTATGTATGTAACTTACTGTTTCATCGCGGACTGCAGCGGTAACTTGATACCAACCAACCATCATGATGTTTACCTTGAAACCACACATCATGCATCAAACCCCGCCCAAGCGGTGCCATATCTACCGCACAACCGACGTGGAATGTTCCTTAGACTGGTCTCTCACCTCCTGATATTTTTCAGTGCAGCAGCGCCGTCCGTGACGGTAGACTCTGGAGTCTTCGTGCTGTTATCATGATGACGTTTCGTTGGAGCTGGATCTTCATTCTGAACTCGTTGCTGGTTCGACTGGGCAGTGCCACTATACCTGATGACGACCACACTATTAATGAAATCCACCGGCGAGCTGGAGCCTACGAATCGTACGTTGTGCTCAGTTGCCTAAAGTATACCTTTAACTGACGTTCTGGTACTACAGAATCCGGATTCTTGACTTTCTGAACCCGGCTACCGTAACGGATCCGTTGAAGCCGAATGTCGGGGCAATTGTGGGCGGGAGCATTGGGGGCTTAGCAGTTCTCGGTATCCTGGTGTTTATCTTCCTGAAACGCCGGCGCAGGATAACCGATGTTGAGGAAGGTTCAAAAAGTCCAACAAGCTTGACAAAAGAGAGACCGGATAGTTGGATACCAGGCCTCAAATCCCAGTTTTCTCCTGATGGCAAAAACAGCAGAAAAATCGATCGTTTGCGGGAGGCTCTTGGTCGACGGCCTGGAATTGGCAAGAAGGCGCCATTGGATAACATCCTCCCCGTCTACAATGTTCCATTACCCCCCAGTTATACGGGGCCCATTGACCGTCCTCCGCCCACAGTGCTGACTCATGTTCCGCGTTATCCAAGTATACTTGAACGTGGTTCGAAGAGACGCCCCTCTCCGCCACCACCTTTGAAAGGTTACCCCGATATTTCCTGTGTTTCTGTCGCCGACTCGGTCCAATCCACAGACAGCAACAATGAGGAAAGGACAGACCGGCAAAAGTTACAAGTACCGCCCAAGGCCCTCATAGTATCTACACCTGGCCGACCCCTTCCAGGAACTGTCGTTACGAGTGTTAAAAGCGCGGGTCTACACATGCCCAGGTCACCCTCACGGCGGCGGTCATTCTTCTCTAAAAATCCATTCAAGCATCCCTTTATTCCTGTCCGAGGTGTTGATACAACTCTTCGATTCCCACCCGGTTCCCCGCTATCGGCACAATATCAGCCGTCACGGCAACACCTTGAAGCAAGGATGGAGGCTCGTAGTCCTCGCATAGAATGTAGTCCACGTAGTGCTCGGCCGGGGAAAGAATCGGCATCTTTAAGGCGTCAACTTCCTTTGGTTGATGATCCTGGGTCGTCGAAGCAAGCGCGGTTGGTAGAAGCACTACAGAGTGCGGGGCTCGAAATACCTCGAACCCCTCGAACGGCACGAACCCCACGAACTCCTGTCCCGAATGGTTCACAAACTGCTCCTCACAGTGGTAGACATCCACTACGCAGTGCTAAGTTCTTCCCGGAACCGCCAGCGACGCCTACAACTCTGTACATATAGTAAAAGGTCGTCTTTTTGTACTGTAAAACTATCCTAGTCAACTCACTACATATCATGATAAATTGACGGTGCGACACAAGATAAGATTTTTGAGTGGATATGCCATATGTGGCATTACTCTCAGCAATGCTCAAAGCCTCTTCAGAACAGCGTCTAGGACTTCGCTGGTGGTGCTTGTTCCATGCAAATCGGGTGTCAAGGTCGTTCCTTCCCTAATTACTTGGTCAACAGCAGTATCAAGCCTATCGGCACCCTTGATGTAGCCCAGATGACGCAGCATGAGAGCAGCGGAGCGAATCGATGCAAGAGGATTGGCTATACCCATCCCAGCAATGTCAGGTGCCGAGCCATGAACACTGAGTTTGGGACGATATGAGTCACCGGTAGAGTTGCAAGATGTCACGAGTAACTTACGGTTCACCCATGACAAAGTTGTCGCCAGCATTAATTGAAGGTATTAGTCCCAGGGAGCCGACGAGGGCCGCAGCAGCGTCGCTGAAATCACAGACATTCGATTAATTCTCTCGTGAAGGGGATCAACAGCACTCAACGATAAAATGTCTCCGTACAGGTTAGGTGCAACCATGACATCAAACACGCTGAGAATGAAAATGAGTGCAAATACATCGGTGATACATTCAGACGCACTTTGGTTCGCGGAATAGTCTGAATGAATGGTCAATAAAACTCTGCACCAAAGAATAAACATTCTCACCTGTAAACGGCACTATCGACTAGTTGTTCATTGATGGTAACGCTATCATATTTTCCATTGACTTCGAGAAGAGCAGGAACACCACGGACAGTTTCTCGGAATAAACCGTCAGTGATTGAAAGGACATTTGATTTGTGGATGATAGTCAATTGCTGAGAAGTAGGAGAAGTCATTTGTCAGAGGTGTGGGGACAATCGCATTTTCATCGTTTTTTACCTTGCGCGGCCGAGCTAGAGCAAGTTCGAAAGCCATTTGACCTATTCTCCGTGAAGCTCGCTCAGTAATAAGCCTAGTAGCCCGTGCTTCCTTTCCGTTCTCTGTGACAGTTTGTGTCTCTTGTTTGACATACTATATTAATGTCAAAACTGCAAGATATGCTGATGACCAGTGTTACTCACGAGGCATTCGGTATTTTCGCGAACAACTATAAGATCGACGTTAGGTTTCTGGCCAACCTCGGGAGCGACCTGTTAATGTTGAAGAGGAATCACAAAGTTGATTCAATAATCGCAGAATTGGATCTCACGGAGACGACAGGTCGAATGTTCGCGTAGAGGTCCAGCTCTTTACGAAGAGCGACGATGGGTGACGAGTATCCAGTCACCTTCTTGGACGGAGAGCTGACGGAGCCAAATAGGGCGCAGTCGCATTCGGATCGGAGGACACTAATGGGATGCATCAATGACGCCCCAATAACTTCTCGAAGCAAACTGTTTACTCGACTGTCTCCTGAGGAAGTGCGACACCAGTCCTGGTAAAGGTATCCCACCCAGCAAGTAGATCGACGAACTCAGGTTTGGGAATATCAGATCCTAGAGCCTCGATGGCAGCTCTCGCAGCCTGACCAGGAACAAGTGAGCTATTACCACTCGAACGTTCCGATGTCAAATGGAAGATACCGGAATGACTTCTCGTCCAATTCCATCGGCAGGAATAAGACCAATCTTGAGTGACTTGCGTGCGGTCGTAGACAGGGTTCTCAAATGTGCACGAAACATTATCGTTGACTCTCCGGTTCGAGCTTCTGAACTTAGAAAGAAAAGACTTCGTAAAAAATAGTCGGCCGAGCTGTCCGATCAATTGCACGCGCTCATTATTACGTAAGCTACACCGTTGAAGGGGACTTGACAATGACGGGAATACCTACTTATAGAGCAACATCGCCAGCAGAGCTTCTTACCATTTATGATATTTGATATATCTATTTCGACTGGTTTCACGAATATAGTATTAGAGACAAAGAACGACACAAAAAACGTAGTTATTATGCGCACGCGTTATTTGGTGCTATTTAGACTTTGACGCGTCTCACTTATTCTCTTGTTGACGCGTTTTCTTGGCTTCCTCACAATTGTCGGAATGCTTTCAAGTCCATTATCGTCTCTCCCTCGTGTTCTCCACGAGCGCACCAATGTTATTGGCACTCCGATACAGACGAAACTACCATTTTCTCTTCCCACGCCTCCTGCAGACAAACCGCGTGCTCCCCTACACTTCTCCGTAGTATCGAGGAAGCGCAAGCTCAGTTTCTCTAAGGATGACGCAGGAAACAATGAATTTGCAAAAGAGTTTGACAGTGATGGTGATGTTCAAATGGACGATACGAAGCCTCGACCTCGGGTGAGAAGGTACACATCATTTCACAAGGCGATGCGAGCAGCAACGGCGGTACCTGGGGGAAGGCGAGACAATCGTACGTTACAAGAGATGCCTCACCTCCTTGGTTTGATCTGCTTACCTTTGGTATAAAGCTTCTACTCGAACGATTCTTCAATCTTTCGTCTCTTCCAATAAATCGGATATTTACAAGTGCCATTCTACCGACCTAGACGCTTATTTGACACCACCATACGCGTGTTCATATACAAATGGTGAGTTATCGATTTTGTTTGTTGGTAATGAAACCGACCGGGAACGTCAGCCGCAAAAAATGGTGGTGTACCATTACTGGCCGTAGCCACTGAGCAGGGCACAGTGCATCTCGTTAACACGGCTAGAAGACAAGACTGGAACCCAGGTGCATAAAAACCAGCCATCGATCTCTTAGGAGATTCGCCTGACTTTCTGAGTAGAACCACCTCGAACGACACTACAGGTTCATCAGAACGGCATTTTCGACGCTAAATGGAACAACGACGATACACTTCTAGCCACTTGCTCTGGGGATCAATCCACGCACATCACTTGTGCAACTAATGAAACAGTTATCTATGCTCTCCGTGGGCATACGAGTACTGTCAAGTGTGCTGCCTGGGATCCAAGCAATGCATATTCTCTTAGCACTGGAGGACGAGACGGCACAATTTGCTTGTGGGATCTGCGCATTGCAGGGATCAGAGATAGAGACGAAGCTACCATTCTGAGCCCCGTGATATCTATTCCGGCAGCGCATGAGGACTCGACATCAAAGGCGAGGCGTCGGGGTAAGAAAGCACCAGTGCCACGGAGTATTACAAGCCTCTTGTACCCCGAGATAGGAACTTATGGTCTAGTCAGCAGTGGTTCGTTTGATGGGTAAGCGAGAATCCCAACCGCCAATTGTTGACCATCACTGATCAATGTGTATGGCCAGCATTATCAAGCATTGGGACCTGAGACTGCCAGTCAAGGGGAAAAGATTTGTCAAGGCAAAACCTCTTGCAAATTTGTATTCCTCTTCGGAAGATCCGACCACGTTACGTGGCTCCCGTCGTCCCCGGGGAATCATTAGATTGACACCAGGGACAGGACCATCATCTGGGCTCGTCTTCGGCCTTGGGGTTGATTCCAGGATCCATGTCTACGACGCTCTGTCCTTGAATCCGTTGCCTGTGGGATACTCTCACAGAAACATGCAAACCAACTCCTTTTATGTGGGACTGACCTTATCACCTTGTGGCCGTTGGCTCGCCACAGGTAGTGACGCAGAGGGAGGTAGCACACAGGGAAGCGCATTTCTTTTCGATGTTGGTAATGCAACTCGTCAACCCAACCCTGCGCATCTACAAGATGGTGTGCAATTGAAAAGTCAACAGGGAGAGGTTGGTGCTGTGGACTGGGCGGAGAGCATGCTGGCTTCATGTGCCGATGACGGGACAGTACGTGTGTGGAGACCAGACGTTGATATTTACCGGGAATGTATCAAAGATCCCGAGGAAAGGCGATGGGATTGGAGCTGGCATTCATAGTAATTCCGCACGACACAAATTGTAACAGTTGGTCGTCCTTGTAGCATATGTAGAATTCTTGCGCCACAGTGGAGCGGAATCAGGTCTTACTGAAATGACGTCAGTCGTTAGAGGCCGATGAACGCTTGAGCTCTCAAGTGAAACCCGCATGTCTAGGTACACGTCTTTCACGGTTGTCGGTGCGGGTTACGTTGGCCTTCCTATCGTAAAGGCTCTCGACCAACAAAATGCTTCTGTGCTGGTCCTCACTCGTTCACCTCCAAAATCTGATATTCCAGAAGGCGTAAAGGTAGTACAACTCAGATACACCGATATAGCAAGTATCGCTCGGGTTCTCCAGCAACACCACATCGAAGTTGTCATCTCCACCATCAATGCTGATGGCCTTTCTTCCCAAAACTCTCTTGCTGAAGTTGCAAAGGGGGCAGGCGTCAAACTCTTCTTGCCTTCTGAGTTCGGTATGCCCACTGAGGGGTCGACGGAAGGCTTGTTCGCAGCATAAGATAAGAGCGCAAGTAAGAGCATATTTTGTACATCAGCGGGAGAGAATCCAACTTCATGTCCAGAGTACATCCAACACTCGGTATCCCGACTTCCAGAATCTACGCAAGTCTTTCGAAAGCAGTTGTTTCATCACTAACTACGGAATAGACAGGGTTTTTCATGGAAATGATACCTGACCTTGTGGGGTCCAGATCTAATGGCAAAGTGAACCTTCTAAAGAATATTCACGCGGAAAGATCTATCTCGTTTACTTCCATTGGCGATGCTGCTGGTACGTGTTTGGAAAAGTATTGTGGTATCGATGGCTCATCATATCCCAGGCTTTGTGGCTTACGTTCTAACAAAACTTGATCCGTCCCATTTGGCGTACACCTCATTCAGAATTGAAGGTCAGAGGGCCAGTTATCTTGATATTGCATCGATACTTGGAACGAGTATCGAACGAGTGATCGAGGTTCCCTCACTGCAGTTTCCTCTCGCAGGGTTTTTGCAGGACTATTTTGAGACTTGTAGTAGGGCAATAAATTGGGATGCAGAAGGCGAGGGCGATAGGATACAAGAGACAGGAAACTCTAACTCGTTGTGGGGGAATCACAGCTGGAAGAGCATCAGGGAGGTTCTTCAAAAATGAAGAGAATCTATACAGCCCTTCATACAACATCTTAACAATCATGACATACCACAGGACAATATTCAAGCTGTGAAGTCAGCAATTGAGTAACAATGGGTATCGTGAAGGAACACAGACCACAAATCCCTGTGGCCCACAAGATCAGAGACATAATTTACAGATGCAATGAATGATGGCATGAGGGCATGTCACTGTGCGAGAAGACAAGAGGTGTCCATAAATCATTTCTTTTGTATAGCATTAACAAGCCTACAGAGAAAGCATAAGTTTGTATTGAAATTCATAGAAACGTGCTGACGCACCAGTCTAAGCCTTCCTCTAACCCCTCTCCTTTCGTTGCACAGCTACCTCTCACACTCCACGGCCTTGCCTTCTCACCACCAGCAAGTCCAAGTTGTTCGCTTATTTCCTCGGGCTTAAGAGCTCCTTGTGCGTCTTGTTTATTGCAGAATACGAGTAATGGGACACCCTTCAACTCTTCTTCCGAAAGCATTGTTAATAATTCGGTTCGTGATGTCGACAAGCGAGCCGTGTCAGCGGAATCGATCACATAAATAATTGCAGAAGTGTTGGGGAAATAACAACGCCAATAAGGCCTTGAATAATCGGAAGTTAGTGATTCCTGAAGAAAACCTCAGGTGGTCACGCACCGTATGCTTGACTGTCCTCCCAAGTCCCATACTTGAAACTTGATGTTTTTGTACTATAATAACGGTCAACGTAGAGGAACGGATGTTTAATCGTCCCAAAGAGATTACCTGTACTGTTTCAACATTGAAGCCAATTGCTACAGAGCCGGGTCAAAGGAAATTACTCCAGAAGACAAAGCGCGCATACTTGGTATGGTTGAGACGACTTCCCCAATCTGATATCAATAAGTAGAGGTATATATAAGTAGTAGCTTGCACACCTGAAGTTGATATAGTATGGTAGTCTGTAGGCTATGAGTTACATGGACTTGTCAACAGACACGTCGGTGACGCACTTTGCCAGCTGAATCTAACCCGAGCATAAGGATTCGCACATCTTGATCTTTGCTCCATCGAACCAGCGATGCAAGTGAAGAGAAAAGAGATGATATTGTTAAGCCCATAAGTCTCAAGTCTCAGAGAGCTCCCTTTGACCTGTCTTGGAACTTGGAAGAAACTTGGTGACGAAGGTGGCAGTACTTCGCTGCAGCACTCCGTACCACGTGATCTATGATTTATGCCATCCGATTCGCGATCCGATCATCAAACCCTTTCATCTTTGTCGTTTCCTCTACAATTTGGTACCATGATGGTCTCTGAAATCTCTCCAGGCACTTCTCGTCCTCCGGTTGCTAAACCGAAGCGAACAAAATCCCTTGAATCAGACGTGGCATCCACTACGAAGCAGTCGAAGACGGAAACAAAGTTGAAGAGGCGCAGAAAAGACGACAGGATTGATACTAGAGACGAAATTGCACTCGAAGATGTGTCTAAGAAAGAGAAGAAGTCGAAAAAACGGAAGCGGGATGCAGAACCACCTGTCGATGCTTGCAACGCAGAGAATAAAGAGGATTTGGGAAAGAAGGCAAAAAGGAAGTTGAAGCACACGGAGTCTGACTCTACTACCACCTCCGATGTCGTCATTCCAGCGAAGAAGCGCAAAAATAAAACAGGTTTTCCTGATCCCGATGAGGACGCGTCTCTGTCCGAGCAATCCAAAAAATGTCAGTCAACAAGGGTGTAGGTAAATTCTAGAAAACTTACTGAGACTTTTCGGAATCGACTAGGCTTAGCATACGCCTTTCTTCAATATCACCGTCCTTCGAAATGGAAGTTCAACAAAGCCCGGCAAAACTGGATCATTCGCAACATATATTCAAGCGAAATGGTGAGCTACAAATTGTCTTCAAGTTTATCAAACTGACAGTGACGTTTTACCAGATCCCAGAAGCACATCTTCCGCTTGCATATGGCTATCTTGCAAAAGTACAAGGTGGCGTTCGCGAGGTAAAGCAGGCAATCACTCGAAGTAGCCGCCTTCTCATGCAAAATGTAGAATTTACTTCAATCATGTCGAACAGCACTAGAAAAACCTGAGGTCGAGGCCACGTCCTCTGAAAACGCTGTCCTTGTAGACGGTGCCTCAGCCGAGACGAAATCTACACCTACAATTCCACCTACTCCCTCAGAGGCGGAAAAGACGAAAGAGATTCGTGCGCGAGCATTAATTGACTTGTTGAACCCTTCGGATGCTCTCAACTCTTGAGTAGCATTCTTTTGGTATATACCATACGGATGAAACATAGGAATGGTAAACGAGGATCGACTCTGTCCATTTCCTGCCATACACGACCAAAAGGTTGTGAGGGAGAAAACATGAGACCCATCTGAATTTTTCGAGAAAAAGGCATGGGGTAAGTACAGTACAACAACAATGAAATGTACCTAAATATCGAATGAGCCACTCTGAATGTATATAATATAGAAGAATTTTTTTGGGTGGCGTGCAAAACCTAATTAGGGCTTCGACTCCTGGAGCTCCGTGAAGATCTTGTGCTGACACTCATCGAAGAGCCAGTGGATGCGGATCTAGCTCTTCCACTGCGTGCCGGAACAGGACTGACGGACCTTGGACGTCCGCGCTCACCACCATCTCGTGATTTATTGGCTACAGGGGAACGACGTGGAGGAGACCTAGACCTTGTTGGAGAACGTGCCCCACGTCGATACTGGGGAGGCGTAGGAGAGCGTTCCCGGCCACGACGAGGGGGTGAGGGCAGAGGTGATTCATGACGCCGGGTAGGGCTACCAGAACGTCGGCAAACGTTGCGGGGTGGTGATCTTGAGGGAGTGCGTGACGCCGAGCGGGAAGGAGACGGGGAATGGGAATCATAGCGGCGACGGTTGCGGGGTGGTGGGGACGGCGTAGGGGACGAACGTCCACGAACACGTTCTCGAGGAGCTGGGACGTCGCGACGGCGAGGGGGGCTCCTGCTTCTGCTGCGTCGACCACTTGATTGGTAGGAGCGTCGGTCGCGGTTATCTCTCCTGTCACGATCCAGCCTTGAGGCAGGAACTGGAGGTGGCAACATTTGATCCCTGCGCTTTGAAGTATTTTCTTCTCTTTCTTTTCGCAGCCTATCTTCTTCTCTCCGTCTAAGTCTGTCCCTTTCCCTTTTCTCTGCCTCCCATTTTGCCTTTTGCTCCTGGTACCTGATTCGTTCTTCCTCTTTCTTCTTCTCGCGCTCCTCTCGTTCAGCTTGTTTTCTGATTCTGATATCGTCTTGCTTCTCCTTGTCAAATGCATCTCCTTCCTGATAGTCTGACCGCGTGCCGAGAGCGCGAGCCATCCTACTCAGCTCGGTTTTTTTGGCGAGAGCAAGGCCGTGGGTGTCAGATGCTTTAAGGCTTTTGGCACTTGGTGCTAGAGCAGCAAGGTTTTTTAACAACTCGGTACGAAGAGCCCCAACTTTCTGCTCGATTTCGTCCTCGTCAACGCTGACACGAAAATGTTAGACGGCATAAGCAGATTATAGAAGGGGCGTACCCTTTGTCCTCGAGCTCCAGCTGAAGTTCGAGACACTTGACCTCGACCTTTCGCTTCCTTTCATGCTCTAAAATGGCCTCGTCAGGCTCTCGATGTTTGGGTGGTGCAGTCTCCCAGGCGCTAGCACGATCTTGTGCAGTTTCGTGCGAACGGAGGGCAGACAAATTACGAACGACATAGCCATTTGTTCCACTAATTTGCAGGTTAAGGACAACATACAGTCCCAGAATAAATTAAATGTCATACCTTCCACGGGGAGTGGTAAGTCCAATTCCGTTGTACATGACTGTAAGTGGTTGAGTTGTTTGTTGAGCGCTGTGTTACTGTCAGTCCGGAAAAGTCCAGAAACTCACGTGGCCGGTTTGAGCATCCACATGACCAGGAAACTTTCAACTTGGCCGAGATCAGAAGAGATGACGATGGCACCGGCACCGGCACCGGCATGGTCTTTGTTGAAGGCCGTGCAACATAGAGTCCTTCAAAAGCGGTTGTTGCTAAATCTCTTTGTCCGACCACCACGACGTCCAGAACTTTTCCTCTTCTGCGTAGGCTTACTGCTGCCATGGACACCCCTGTATTAGATCCCTTGCCTCCAGCACGGGAAATCCCAGCAGCCTTTGCTGCGAGCGTGCGTAGTTGGTGCGTTCAGTTCGAACATGTGTGTCAGCATTGAAACTCAGTGATGTGCAGGTGGTCAGTCGGAGAGAAACAAAGCGCGATAAGTGAAGAGCGTCTTCTTAGGTATGCTTCACAGGTCACTCCAGTCTCACTGACGTTCTGACTATGGATACTAGACGACTGCCTTTTTATAAACCCCAGAGTCTGACCTCTACACCGAATAACGACAATCCTGTTATAGCTTACAGCTCACGCGTAAATTTGGATTCCCCTAAACATTTCCTTAATACCCTTTCCATGATATCTACCTCACCTTCATCTGACGCGCCACCCCCTGCGGTCCTACTTCATGGCTATGGCGCAGGTTTAGGCTTCTTTTATCAGAACTTTCCCGCCCTAGCTAAGTGGGCAGGCTACCGTGGATCATCCGTCTATGCTCTCGACTGGTTAGGCATGGGCCGTTCTGCTCGTGTGCCGTTCACTATAAAGGCCAAACGTGATGATATCTCTGGTCGTGTTGCTGAAGCGGAGTCTTTCTTTGTGGATTCGCTGGAAAAGTGGCGCCAGAAGATGGGTCTTGATAAGATGACGCTGATCGGACATTCTCTTGGTGCCTACTTCAGCACAGCTTATGCACTCAAATACCCTACAAGAGTGAACAAGCTCATTTTGCTCTCTCCAGCGGGTGTTCCCCACGATCCCAACCACAGTATGCCCTCAAGGGAAGTGACAGATACCCAGGACACGAACAGCACTGGATCCGCCGAGCCCGCCACGACGGCCAAGGTGGATGAGATCAGAACAGAGCAAAAGGCACGAAAGAGGCAGGAGAGCAGGACGCGGAGACTGCTCATGTACTTATGGGAAGAAGGCTGGAGTCCATTTCAAGTTGTTCGCTCAACTTTCGTGTGGGGTCCTATGCTGATTGGCAAAGTAAGTTCTAGCATGTGAATTGCTTGTCAAGATATTGACAATTTGTGTCCAGTATTCCAGCCGACGTTTCCTGGGACTTTCAGAAGAGGATACACGCGATATGCACGAATATATCATGAACATCACACTTGCGAAAGGTTCCGGGGAATACTGTATTTGTAAGTCACATACAAGTTCGAAATCACTTTTTCTGATCGTGCATGTAGCTCACATCCTTGCACCTGGAGCACATGCTCGCCTGCCACTCGTCAGCCGGATATCAGCCCTTAAGATTCCAATAACCTTTGTATGTGAGTAGTCATTCCGCTGTTTACATTTTGATATGTCTCATGTCCTGCAAGATGGAGATCATGATTGGATGGACCCAGAAGGTGGTAAACAAGCTGTAGAGAATCTGCGCCAAGCCGGAAATGGTAAAGGCAGGATGTATATTGTCACCAATGCTGGTCATCATCGTCCGTGTCTATTTTTCTGCCCTTTACTTCCTCATTCTTACATCCGACAACAGTATACCTTGACAACGTCAAGGCTGTAAACGATCTCCTAGTAAAGGAGCTCGATCGTCAATAACCTTTAGATTTGTGGGATCGTGAAATATATTGACACTAACACTCATTTAGATGTATCATATTTGTCCATCTTCTTGCTCAACTACAGCTCTAGATTACATGTAAATAGTACCGGTAATGGATGTACGGATGAGACTGCTTGCAAACGACAGAGTCACCACCACACAGGTCTTCAACTATCCTCAACGTCGCTACTTTTCATGATATTCATGTTTCTCTCGGGGTACCTGGCACTGATTGAGTGCATACATTCATCGTCAGAGCAGATCACATACTTTGCCTTTATTCTTGCGGCGAGGTCTTCTTCGTAGATTTGATCAGGGCCCAGTTGATTACCCAAAGTCAACCACCTTGTAGTTTTCACTTCGAATCAGTTCCTGTACACATTCTAGCTACGTGACATACGCACCCAGGTCTTGTGTTATGCTTCCTTCCAAACACCTCAATCTTCCTGCCACCAGGACACATCCTTTCGATAAGGCCATAAACTTCATCAGGTTTGCGACTTGTTTCTCTGACTTCCGAGACGATGACGTCCGTATCCAGGCCCCGATTGACCCATGAAGGAAATTTAAGAGCACCAGATTCATCAGTGACAGTCTTAACGCCGACAAGCATGTGTTCTTTCGTGTGATTCAACCAATGGCCTGTTCTGCCTGTTCGGATCACTCGCTGTAACTGTGTATTTATATGTAATTTTTGATCAGTAAAGCACCATGACGAACATTGTGCGAGGAGGGACGTACCTGGTTTGTTTTCACCCATATGACTTCGTCGACACGAGTGTAACCCCACACTCGCATGCATTCCCGACCAACCTCCATTGCACGACCGGTCACCCAAAGGAAGAGGAGGCCTTCATCCTGTAATGTGGGAATAGGCATGGCTCGCATCTCGTCGTCGGTCATTGTACCGTAAGGTAACTGTATACAACACATAGAAATAGAAAATTTTGACAAAAGGGAAGATAACAGAACGAACGCTCATATGAATGTCCCATGGAGGATCGGCCATAATAACCTGAAACTTTCCCAAAACTGAGTAATCGAAGCGTCGTAGATCACAATTTATCCATTGTGGAGGTAGCTGGGATAGCATTGAGCATGCTGTCGAAAGGAGGATCGATAGAATGCTCACTACTGGCTTAGGTTTTCCCATAGGTCCCTGTCCAATTCCAAGCTTGTGAACCTTCTTCCTTTTGATAACCTCCTTTCCTTTACCATTCATCACATGTAGGCTCTCCCCGTCCCCTTCATCCCAATCAACCTCGTAATGAAGGTAACGACAAGGAGCCTTCTCCTTTCCTCTCCCGCCGGCACCTAGACCTGAGGGTAGGGATACTGGCCCACGCGCGTTAGGAGGAGCCTGGCCGTGACTATGTACAGTTCCTGGAAACGGTGGTATAGATGGTGATTGGGAGTACGTGGGTTCAGAGTAGCAGGTGTTGAGGTAGGAGCAGTGACCAAGCGTAGCGTCGGTGTGAGGACGAATGAGAGCTCGGAAGTGTACGCGGTCGCAAATGGTGGGTACAGAAGAAGTGCCTGGGTTCAGACTCCTTGCCTTGGCACAGTCATCTTTCGTTATGTGGCTACAGATTGGTTCAAATTTCTCTTCAGTCGAGTGAAACTTGGCCATGTATAAGCTGAAGTTGACAATAGAGGTAATGGGTTGCTCACCTGTTCTGCTAGTAGTCGACCTCTGGTAGTACCCCGTTGGAGGATGGCATAAGCTTCTCTCATCTCCTTGTTCAGGTTTCCTAACGTTGACATTGCATGAGAGCCCAATTCTTCGTAAAAGACTTCAGTCTCTTCATCCCCCGCAGCTGAGTCCGCATCCTCGTCGATTATGCGCTTCCTCTTGCGAGATGTCGTTGCGTCTCCTGAGGTTGATTCAGTGATAGGACGCGCGTGCCCATTAATGTACAGAACGATATCTTGTACTGTAAGCATGTTGTTCTCTCGCGAGAGCGAAATGCATCCTTCCTGCCAGGTCTGCGACAATTCCTCGAGAAATCTCTCAAAACGTGGCTGGTCAGTCAGTCTGAACCGGATATCGGGCGAGGATGGGTTGGCGAAAAGACCCGAAGGTACTCTTGTCGAGACAACGTGTATCAAGAGTGTCATAGCCGACATCGGGAATATGAGTTTGCCTGAACTCAGGAGAGAGGTGAGGGTAGTAATGGCCAGGACCTTGAGCTCATCGTCGGACATTGAGATAGCTATCGATATTCGGGATCTACGCCAACAAAGTTCACAAAGTCAATATCCCAATTGTGCTGTGGTCAGGAGTAAACTTGATCCAAAATAGTAACAGCGGCGCTACTTGCGCGTGACATCGGACGGCGTTGGCAGTACTCCCGCGGTGCAGTCAAGTATATTCAGAGGAGAATTCTGCAGGTACGCCTGGCAATTCAAGGCTGGTCCGGCAAAAAAGAGTCCTACATACTAGTTTACTTTCGACTAAGGACTAGTACGCGACTAAACGTGAAACATCAATTGGAAGGAGTATGTACAAACTTGAAATGGGCTGACTATTACCCAACTCGAATTATTTCGGACTTATCACCTTCGCGTTGCCCAAGGTATCATTGAGAAGACCGTTAATTTTGAAGGAGACTGCACGCCCAAGGAGAGTGTCGGCATGGATATCTCACATAAGTTGCATAGAAGGTGCCGTTGTCGATGACAGGAGATATACTAGCTACGGCGACCCGTTTCGAATTTATTTCGCCGCTGATTGCAGCATGTAGAAGATGCATGTCCAAAACTGCCTGAACTGGGGATCGGAGTTCGAAACGGGGGGCGCGTCGAGCATGCTAAAAGTGAAGTTGACGCGTTTGCCTAGTTGGTCGAGCCGACAATCTGAACAACCGAGGACTGGGTGGTAACTGTATCGCCGCGAGAAAAGATGGCTTCTTGCGGCTGTCAAGGGGGCATAAAACGTTGAGGCTTCGGTTACGTAATTCGCCACAGTGCCCTTGGAACACCTTCTTTTTGACTCGCTGCCCGATTGATCGTGGGCGTGTGCCACACGCTTTACGCCTCCACTCACTCTCCAGCGTCTGTTCCTATTCTTTTTCCCTTTCCTCTTTACCCTCCGTGTCCTCGCCCACCCTTCCCCACAGGCCCTTTCACTATCAGTAAGTTTCAAGTCTTGACTATCCCCGTTTGACCTTACGCGCCCTCTACCGCCGTCCAGAATGTCGAGCAGAGCAAGTTCGACAGTTGGAAACATGCCCCCGCGTCACGGGAAGAAGCTCGCAGACGTTATGGATGAAGCGTTTAGGAACAATAACAAAGCGGTCGACGAGGCTAACGGGGAGAGGGCTCAAGGCGATGCAGGGTCTGGAGCGACAGCCGCACTGCCAAACGCTGAAATAATCTCAGCTCCAGCAAAATCACAGTCTGCAGGCAAGACGAAGGGATATACAGTGGGTCGACACTTCTATCTCTGCCATGCGCGCGCACTACTGACTTGCACACTGCAGTTCCAAATAACGTCCGTCTACCCTCCGCAACCGTGCGAGCGTTGCGTTCGTTCTAAGAAAATATGCCTCGGCATTGCAGGCGCTCGCTGCGAGAATTGCAAGTCTTTACACCAAAAATGCTCCAATAGCACTGGCCCTCCTCGCGGGCGACACGCTGGCAAGTTTTTCCATCTCCATTGTCGTCATAGCATGAGGCTAAATTGCATCTGCTTTTGGTTGTGACAGCTGTCCGCCAAAACTCTCGCTCATCTAGTATTGAGGACCACGACACTGCTGTTGAACCAGCGCGCACGAAGCGTAAGCAGACCGCCAAAGCCAAGCAGACAGATAATGCCAGTGTGGAGGGTGGCGACGACGAAGGTACTAGCAACCCAGCGCCCAAGAAACGCCGAGTCTCAGGAAATGCCAAGACCACTGCTCTTAAGGGTGTAGCTGAGCTAGATGCGGCTATCAAGAAGCTACAATCTTCTGTCACCAAAGACTTGAAGCACCTTGCGCAATTGGCAGCGGCCCTATCAGCGCAACTCAATGAGATGGACTAAGTTCTGGTTTGCTATTTTGTTTTCGTGTGCTCTGTATTGCTATCGGTATCTCTTATATGTATGACTGGATTGTAATTTCTGATTTACATTATAACATACTTGGTTTATATTCTTGAACTTGTTGTTTTCATCAAAAATAAGCGCCCGGCAAATTGATGTCACGCACGTGATCTTACGCGTCGCCGATCGCGACCTTGTATCGACAAGGTTTCCTTTATAAACTCCGGGTACTGGCTCAAGCCGCCTCAAGTATAGATTGCAATGACCCCAAACCCGTTTGCTCTCGTTACTCCAGCGTCCCGCGGCCTGTCACTGGCATTGACGCGTCATCTTTTGCGTAATACGACCATGCCCGTATACGCCACTCATCGCTCTGATTCAGAAGATGCAATCAAAGATCGTATTCTCAATGCTCTTGACGTTGACCCCAAGCGCCTCACGTTGCTCCGTCTTGAACTCACCTCCGACTCCAGCATCTCAGCCGCCGCAGACAGACTTTCCCATTTGCTTCCACCCAACTCCTACATGCATACCGGATTTTTCACCGGAGGCATCTTGTATCCAGAGAAACGACCATTAGATCTCGATGTTCTTAAAATCACAGAAGCATTCCAAATCAACGTCATCTCACATCTTCTTCTCATCAAACATTTCTCACGTTTCCTCCCAACCGCACAAAAACCCGATCTCGGAACTCCGGCGAAATGGGTCCATGTTACCGCTCGTGTAGGATCCATCAGCGACAATGCGCGTGGAGGGTGGTACTCCTACCGTTCTTCCAAGGCTGCACTCAACCAAGTCGTCAAGACATTCGATCTTCATCTGCAGATGAACAATAGTCAGGCTATATGCGTCGGTGTTCACCCGGGTACTGTCAAGACGGACCTGAGTAAAGGGTATTGGAATTCGGCGGCAACACAAGAAGCATTCGAACCAAAAGACGCGGCCGAAAAACTTGTCAACGTCGTAGGTGGCTTGGGAAAGGATCAGCGAGGTAGAATCTGGGATTGGGCTGGGAAAGATGTTCCATGGTAGATGTCAACGTCGGGGTTCGAGATCGGCCTACATACACAATTGCAAGTGATTGAGATGTGATTAATTACGCAGCACCTCGAAAGAGTAGGAAAAGTATACAATCGTTTAGATGGCAGTTACGGTATCAGTCAAATCATGTAAAGTATGTAATTGAAGTACAGCTTCAGATGACTCGCTCGGCTTTCCGATGGCTCCGCTTCTGCGAGTCGTCCAAGTGTGACCAAGTGCTCTCCCGTTTCCACTTGCAAAGACCCGAGCAAGTTGTATACCCGAAGATGGCTCTGTGGGAGTTCGTCTTTAATAATTAATGAGGGTGCGAGGCACTCTTAAAAAATCAAAGCTCTAAGCTGGAACAGAATTACAAACTGAAAGACAAGAAATATGTTTCATACCTCGACTTGAACGAGAATGGGCACAAAAAGGTTTTGTGCCGTATGGCGGCCCCAAAACGATATCAGATCACGGTGCACGATAGTCTAAGATAGAATAGTGAAGGGTAGAGCGGCTTCACTGGCGATGGCTGCGACGAACCCATGTGTTATCGAGTATTAAGCACCAGTCCCAGACTTGATGTCACGATGCATCATGAGAATGTGGACAACGATCCATGGAACAATATTAAGGATCATGAGGACCAACCAACCTGACAGCGAAGGACAGGTTCACAATATTCGCAAAATCCGGGGCAGCTATTCAGATAACAGTCAATATCGACAGCACTAGATTGTAACAGCTCAAAAAGTCGAAACGATGAGACCTTTGATTACCCCAATCACTGATGCAGGCAATGTGGTACATGATGTACCAGATGAAGTAGAGCTGAGTTATTTGGATAACAGTCAAGATTGACGGCACTGGATTGTGACAGTTGAGGTAAAGTTGAGAAGACTTGAGTCACTTGACGCCATCTAGGTTGGGTGATCAAGTCCAAAAATCGCACCATGACAGTTGCCGTGAGTAGGAATAGGAAGAAGAGTCAGAACGTTCTCTTCTTCGAGCGCTGAGGCACTCTACCTAGATACATGGATAGCCGGCGATCGAAAACACCGTGATCTGTACGCCTGTCGTGTCGCGGAACGATCATATTTACCTGGCCTTGTAGAACTTACAAAACGCTTGCCGTAGCGCATGGAAGCAATGCTCTCAGAGATATAGTTCGACTGGTGAAACCAAAACTCTTCAAAGTTCATGGGACTCGCAGATAGTAACATAGGGCGAAGGCATTGTAAACCTACCTGGAAGAAAACATTAGCTTGAAGTTGGAGGTAATCTCGGAACCCCGGCTAGTAGTACTAAACCTGATTACTAGTACTCATATACACAACTTATAAAGTTGGTTTTATGACAGTTCAGCATGCTCGATGGGAACGTGCCAGAGAAAGACAATAGCAGTGGAAGTGGCAAGATCACAGTGGTCAAAATCAGGCCACGCTCCCGCGGTGCCGCAATAATGTCCAAAGTGGGTTAGTGTTTTTCCACATCTCTTGTTGCCAAGTTGAATTTGGTACTCTCAGTAAGCTACATACTTTTCACGGCCTGCCAGCGCATCGAATTCTTAGGCTTTAGCCCAGATTGATTGGTTATCTGGCTAGGTAATCGATCCGAAAGATATAAACGTCTGTCATCGCAGGCGCCGGTGTGCACCCTGATCATCTTGATTGTCTCTTTCTCTCCCCACGATGGCACCTCTTGCCAGTGCTCAGCGTTACGATGGCACCCTGGAGGGTGGTCTTTTGATCAAACGTGGGCCTTCTGCTTACTCACCGAGGCAAATCACCAACTGGCTCTCGAGCATCGAGTTCCCCCACCCTGTTTCTGACGACGATATTACACATGGTCGATTTCCAACGACATTAGAGAATCTGATTTTGATTAACCGTCTCTTTCTTGTGGCTAATCCGTTCGAAAACACCATGATGCACTAGTGAGTTTCCCACAACTAGATCATGTCCTGTGTAATCATCGTCAACATCCCAGTTCAGCTGATCACTCTATGAATATCGATCCTGAAAGGTTGTATCAGAGGATCGCAATCGAACGTCAAGGATCCTATTGCTTTGGTTTGAACACATTTTTCTTTCATATGCTTTGCGGATTGGGTTATCGGTATGTATGCCATCTTGAGGAAATCGAACTTCCGAGATCTCCAATTATCCAGGGCATACACAGGCTCTGGGAGAGTCAATGAAGGGTCTGACCCACCGGTCTACACCGCGCTCTCTCATATGATTATTTTCGTGCAACCAGGAGAGGACAGCAATGTAACGTACCTCGTGGATGTTGGTTGTGGTGGATCAGGACCCGCGCGTCCCATCCTTCTCTCCTCTTCCAATGATAATATTGTCATGGGCACAACGCCGACAGAACAACATCGACTTACGCGTGGCACACGACCTGATTCAAGACTCGGTGAGTCTATATTCGGCGTGCGATCTTGAAATAATCATCTGAGATCGGTCGACTTGAAGTTTCAACAACGCCTGAATGGCATTTGAACGTTCTGCATGTTAAAGGCGGACCAGATGCACCCTCGTCGAATTGGAGGGTGGTATATGCCTTCTCCGAGAAAGAGTTCTTCCCAACCGACCTTGAGAGTGCGAATTTCGCCGTGTATCGCAAGCCGGGAGTGTTCTTTTGGGACAAGATTGTCGCTTCGAAACACTTCTGGCTCAACGAAGCAGAGGCACGTACCACGCACAGAACGGCAGACGGACCCATTGAGACAAGACATGTTGGGAGATTTGGAATGGAAGGTGCTGTGATCCGCAGACACATTGGAAGTCACACGGATATTATCAGGACGGTCACTACTGAAGCTGAAAGGGCTGAGGCTCTTCAAGAATTGTTCGGTATTCATATACCACCAGAGGCCCTCGAATACATTCGTGGAAGAGAATCTGCGTTATGTGAGTGACAAGTCCTCATGTCCAGAAGACTTGCTGATGTCAGTCCTTACTGCTACAGAGTATTGGCAACGGCAACATTCTGACCTGACACCTCCAGAGCTTGCAATGAGGACAGAGACCTAGTGTACTCTGCTTCTTTTTCTTCTGAAGCGGTTCAACCTGGTCGGTTTTGTCTGAGCCCTTCTAAAGGTACCTTGCATCGTACAGTGTCTGTCCATTAGAGCATCAACCCAAAATAGAACATCTCAATTGCAGTTGATTCATGAAAATATGTCCTATCCTTGTGTCAGAAGACGAATTTGAATTTCTGCCAAGAGCCACACTCTCAAGTCACACATCGCAGCAGAGAGTAAACAGTGGCAACAAGGTAATAATCACCACAGTCATACATATACAAATCATCACAGTTCTAACGAAGATGACACAAAGCTCTCGATAAACAATACACGAAACGCAAAGCAGGTTTCACTAACGAATTAGCGGAACAGCATGGTATCAAGCAGAGGCAGCAACAGCGGCGGGTGCACGGGGGATCCGTGCCTCCTCGGACGTGGACCTCGCCGTGCCGATACCAGTCTGCAACTTCAAACCTGCAAGACCGGCCAACTTGCGCGCACCATGAGATTCCTCAAGAGGACCCAGCAGTTTATTGAACCTAGCACGGGCGAAGGAAGCCGCCGTAGGGTCGACAAATGCATTCTCACCAGTGTGCAGAGTCTTGGGCGTCGTATCGTCGAGGAGACCGAGCTGTTCATCGGTCCAAATGGGTTCAACCGCGTCGGGAGCACCAGGAATCCCAACACCTGCGCGCCCACCAAGAGCCTTCCAATCCTGAGTGCGATTGATTTTGAGCTCCGTGAAGATTTTGTCAACAGCGCTAACAAGTTTTGTCATTTGCTCGAGGGTGTGACGGGGAGTAACGGTGATGCGGAGGCGTTCCTCCCCAACAGCAACGGTAGGGTAGTTGATGGATTGGACGTAAATGTTATGTTCGTTCAGGAGTTTGTCAGAAGCGGCCTTAGCGAGGGCAGCATCACCGACGAGAACAGGAACAATGTGCGAAGGACCGGGACTGTGTGGCTATGATGAGACTGGTAAAAGGCAACCAAAAAGCAACTGTGCTTACACGACAGGGATATCAAGTTCAGCAAAACGGCGTTTGACGTCACGGACGTTGACCTGTTTGAGTTGCCTATCACCAACATATGCCTTTTGGTACGCCACACTCGCTCGCGCGCCGGCCACGACTGCAGGAGGAAGAGATGTCGTGAAGATGAAACCAGGAGCGTAGGACCGGATCATGTCAACAAAGTCATCAGAGCCAGCGATGTACCCGCCAACAGCACCATAAGCCTTGCCCAAAGTACCTGTGACAGGGGGTTTATTTTTGGGAAGGTGGGAAAGGTTGATAGTACGAACCAGTGATAATGTCGATACGATCCATAATGGAACCCGGAATAGGATCGGGACTCTCACCAGCAGCCTTGTGAGCGTCGTAGTCCAAATGTTCGGCGACACCAGCTCCACGTGGTCCATACAACCCGACAGCGTGCACCTGTTAGGCGCTCAGAAAAGTGGACTAGAGGCCGTCTCACGAACGTACCTCGTCCAAGAAAGTCAGTGCTCCGTATTTGTCGGCCAGGTCACAAATCTCCTTAATAGGTCCGATGCTACCGCACATGGAATACACACTTTCGAAAGCGATTATCTTGGGGGTTTCCTTGGGGTACTGCTTCAACTTATTCTCCAAGTCCTCCATATCGTTATGCTTGAAGATGACACGTTTAGCAGGAGAGTGACGCATACCCTGAATCATAGAAGCGTGGTTCATGGAGTCGGAGAAGAAGACGCAGCCGGGGAGTTTGGTACCGAGAGTGGAAAGTGTAGCATCGTTAGCTACGTAGCACGACGAAAAGACGAGGGCGGCAGGCTTGCGATGGAGAGCCGCGACTTCTCTTTCGAGTCCGAGATGCATAGCCCCATTGCCTGCGATGTTGCGGGTTCCACCCGCACCGTGCCCGTACTTGTCTAGAGTCCGGCTATTGGACTCGAGTCAGCCTGAATAGATAGGGGCATTATAATGATCACATACTGCATGGTTTCGATCACAATGGGATTATTACCCATGCCGAGGTAGTCATTAGCGCACCAAACCTCGACTTCGTCCTTCACCTCACCCGTGTGAGCGACGGGGAACTTGGCAGCAAGGCGATTGATATTGTTGAAGTAGCGGTAGGAAGCATCCTTGTGTTTCTTGTCGAGTTCATTGACATAGAATGCTTCATAGTTGAATGTACCCAGTGTCGCAGCCTTGGGCTGAGCAGCTGCAGCCTTCTGATGGAAAGGACAGCCTGCAGCTGCGGCAGTGGCAGCGTCAGCCTTTGCCTTCTTTGCAGTAAGCTTGGCGGCAGCCGCGAGGTCCTCAGCCATACGAGCGGCGGCTCTAGCAGCGGAAGCATGGGGACACATCTCAATAGTAGCTCCGGCAGGAACAGAAACGCCCTGTTCTTGGTGGATCTTGTCGAGGTCACCTTTAGCAGCGAAGCTAGCGTAGCCAGCAACCATCTCCTTGGAGCGGACGGTGAGAGCCGGGCCCATTACAGGACATTTGGTCGCGCGTTCAGTAAGGCCCGAGATGGAGGGGAATCGAGCGGAGGAAGAGGTAGAGAGGGTGCGGAGAGTGGACGTCTTTGTGCGGCCAAGGAAAGGGCAGGACGCTTTGAAGCGGGTGAACGACGAAAGCTTGTCCATGGGAGGGGGGAACGGGATTTGCGGAATATTTTACACGCCATTATATCCATTTTTTACTCGGCCAATCACAGCAACCGAATTAGTATCAGGTGATTTCTAAATAAGTCTACACTTCCGATCAAAGTGCACCGATACAGCTCTCAAGCACATCGACCGCAAGATCCACCTCCTCCTTGCCCACGTTCAAGCTCGGCACAAGGCGCACCGCATCTGCACCCCCAGTCAGGACAAGTACTCCCCGCTCTCGCGCCATCGATACCACACGTCCTGGGTCTCCCTCCCTTTGGAATCCAAGTCCGCGAATCAAGCCACGCCCTCGGATATTCGTCTGTAAAATGCTCGGAAACCATTTCGGCAACTGCTCAAGGCGTCCTGTCAGGTACTTGCTTGTTTCTGCAACATGTTCAATAGAATTCTGGGATGCCAATCTGTCCAAGATGTGGTACCCGATGGCACATGCCAAAGGGGATCCTCCGAAAGTAGTCCCATGAGTACCTGTGTAATCTATGTCAGAAGAGATTTCTACGCAGTTTATATGACACTCCCACCGGCGGTCATTGTTTCAGCAACCGTATCCCTCAGTAGCACCGCCCCGATGGGATATCCATTTGCAAGCGGTTTCGCCATCGTTACAATATCCGGATGGCAATCTACCGGGAAAATTGAGTGTGCCCAGAGAGTTCCTGTCCTGAACAAACCGCACTACACCCACTTCATAAGCTATAAGCTCGTCAGCAAGAAAGGACACTCCCACCTGGACTTCATCATAGATCAAGACTGCTCCCACTTCATCGCACCGCTTTCGTAATGCCCGAAGCCAATTCGGATCAGCCGCGTTGATTCCGCCCTCACCTTGAATGGGTTCAACGATCACGGCACAAGTATCCTTTCCAATCAAATTTTGAAGCCCTTCATGGTCATTCAGCCGGCCCACATCTACTCCGGGTAGCAACGGTGCAAACGGAGCCTGATACTTCGGATTGACTGTTACACTCAAGGCACCCATACTCCGGCCGTGGAACGACCCCTCAAAGCACACTATTCTTGTCTTGGTGCATTCGACCGAATCCCACTTGCGTCCATGCACAGCAGCGGCCCACCGCTCCTTACCGACCTTGCGTGCAACTTTGAGAGCACCTTCGTTTGCCTCTGTGCCGGTGTTGGCAAAGAAGACCTTGGCGCCCAGGCTCTTGCTCTCCGAACCGGGAGCAACTCCCAATCCGCCCTCCGCCTGGGTGGTCGTGACCAGTTTCTCGGCAAGTTTTCCTGCCCATTCGTGGTGATAAACATTGCTAGTGTGTATTAGTTTTCCAGCTTGTTCATTGAGAGCCTATTTTTGTCTTCATGAGAATCAACTTACTTTTCTAATACAAGTGAAGAACGTACCTGGAGAACACCTTCGTCTGCATGCCCAAGAGCGTTCACGGCGATACCAGCGCTGAAGTCGAGGTATTTGCGGCCCTCAGTGTCCCAAACATACGATCCCTTCCCATGAGAGAGTACAAAGTCCGGTCGCGCGTAAACCGGGAGGAGATATTCTGAGGCCCGTTCGAGGGTTTTCATGGTGGCGAGTGAGGGAGACGACGTAGTGTGTGTAGGAGTTTTGTAACGAGTACAAGGGCCCTTTGGTGTCGTACATGAGATAGAGAGCAAAGAAGCGCGAGAGTGCAAGTAGTGGTTACCTCAGTAGAAACATGGCGAACGCACGTAGGTGCGAGGGGTCGTATTTGAAGGCCGCGTTTGGCCACTGCAAAAGTATTCATAGTTTTCATGGGGTTGTTCTATGGGTGATAGGGGTTGTCTATCCACAACAAATTTGGAATGTGGTTTGTTGGTTGAGGGCCCGGGATTGATCTAAATGCCTCGAGAAATTGACTCGAAATTTGGAAGCGAGTCAGGGAGATTATTTGAACGAGTCAGGGATACCTGTGAGCAAGAGGTCAGGGAAAAGATTGCATCGATGCATCCTAGTTCTTATAGTTGCTCACAATTATGAACGACGTGGTGAGGAGCTATCGCTGTGCTTTCACAGCAAGTAGCAAAAGGCACTCAAATTTATTTTTTGTCCTTGGACATGGCATTAACCCTAATTCTCCCGATCTTTTTCCCAAGCTCAGGAATGCTGGGGGCAACTCATTTTTGGATACACTCCGATGAAAACAATTGACGAGAGTGTTGTACTTGAAGCTAGCGAGCCATAATAAATAACAAGTTGCCAAAGATGTGGTAGGGGAGAAAACTATTAAATCTTATCAGATAAACCGGGTTTGTCCCTAAAGTCTCCCAACTTCTTCTCCAGGAGATATCGTCGACATTTTCATCTACACATACACAGATACTTAAGTATTCATTGAAATCTCTCGCATTTTCCTCCTATACATGTATGCTCTTTTCAAATAGATCTGTCTCAAGGATGGTGGCTGTGTAAGCGGCAATCATTCCGGTTACCTAATGACTCGAATTCGGTCCCTCGAGTAATTGGGGTTGCCTTCAGACCAAGGATACTCTAGTCATTGTTGTACTCGTATATCCATTTCCCATCTCATATATCCCCCAACAATGTCATCACTCACATCTCATATAGAGTTTCTTGTGGGCTCGTCGCAGGACGCGTCAGATAATGATAGACACGTCCTTGAAGAGTGGAAATTGTACGTCGGAAAATACACCGATGCCAGACTCAATTGACCAGTGCATAAAGGCTACAGAAGGCATATAGAGGTAGTATTTGAATATCAGTCCAACCCTTTTAGTCAATAACTTCTTCATAGATTCTGGTGATGATCAGGATGATGCAGATGATACGGAGCTCGACCAGCGGCACAGTGTCCTGCATAATTATTTTTCTTCAAGCATCGAAGAGGAACCTTTGTCATCGTCACATCAGTCCTCTTTCTTTAGTCTTTCCAGCTGTGTTACTCGACTACTTCAGTATGTCCATATGCTCAGTCTTGATGATCGCCAACATCATCTATTCACAGAAATCAGAATCTCGCGCCATTGTTAGACTCTATACGTGCCATTCTTTCCTCTAGTCGTGGAGATGATGTGATTTCGGGGGAATTGGCTGAGATCATCGGTTTTGATGACATCGACCTCGTAATGGACATACTTCAGGATCGTGCTGTCGTCGCGCAAGAGGTGCGTATGTTTGCAGATATGTCGATTTTACGTGACAAACACTCGTTCTATCACAGCTCGAACACATTAGCAGTAACGAGCAACCCGTACATCACTTATCTCAAGAAGAAGCACGACGACGGATGGAGAAAAGTTTCAGAGAGAATGCGGCAAGACCTTTGTTCTCGGGGACGGCTGTAAGTTTACGTCTATCTTACCTGTTTACACCAATGAATGGACGACCCTTCTCTTATCGTTAGCAAGAAGCACCAGAAGTTCTCCCCCATGTATATTCTTCGACAATGGCAGCCCAGGGCAATGTCCTCTCGCAATTTGGCAGCAAGTATATGTTACCGATTGGCACAGTACGGACTATGCACGAAGTGAACATTTTCTATGTCACATATAGAGAACCATAGCATGACATGATTCCCGACAGGAATATGAAGAAGTAATCGTGCCTCCAGCGAGAATAGTTCCGCCTAAAGCGTCGGAGCGACTGTTGCCAGTCAGTGAACTCGAGCCTCTGGCTAGGGAGTCGTTTCCTGTGAATGAGCATGATCGCTGTGCATTCGGTTCTTGCTTATTATCATTTGTGATAGGGTTATACATCTTTGAACAGGATCCAGTCGATTGTCTATCCGACTGCGTATGGCTCAAACGAGAATCTTCTCATTTGTGGTTTGTCCTCTGCATTTTCTGTTTTCGGCAAGTTGATTTCTCCCTTCGTTAGCCCCGACTGGCGCTGTAACTATCATGTCTCTCTGATGAAATTGTCTTTGTTGACTTTGATGCCAGGGTAAAACCGATGTAGCTATGCTCACCATCTTGAGAGTGATTGATCAGCATCGGTCAAACTCTCTGGACTCCAGCAATGGTGACATCAGAGTACAATTAAGATCTTCCATAGACCGGGACGCGTTTAAAATCATCTATGTGTATGTACTCCTTCATTACGTGATCGCCAGAAACTTCCTAAACGAGTTTCACATCTAGTGCTCCGATGAAGGCCCTGGCTTCTGAGATCGTACGCAAACTTGGTAAAAGGCTTAGCTGGCTATCCATACAAGTCCGCGAATTGACTGGTGAAGCCCGGAACTCAAAGTTGATATACTTAAGGACACTGACAAAGAACAGGTGACATGCAAATGACGAAAGCCGAGATTGCGCAAACACAGATCATCGTTACGACTCCTGAGAAGTGGGATGTTGTCACAAGGAAGCCCACAGGTGAAGGAGAACTGGCAGCTGTAAGGCATCACAAATTATGGGGATGATCTTCATGCCTCTAACTTCTACTCTAGAGCTTGAAGTTGCTCATAATTGATGAAGTTCATCTTCTCAATGAAGAGCGTGGAGCTGTTATTGAAACCATCGTAGCAAGGACGTTACGCCAGGTTTTATACCTCTTGTGTGGTCTCCGTCACCTTGGACTGATCATGTGGATATCTCAGGTTGAATCTAGCCAGTCCGTTATTCGCATCGTCGGTCTCAGTGCTACCCTTCCAAATTATATGGATGTTGCAGAGTTCCTCTGGTATGTGTCAGCGTAATTTATCTTCACGCGTGGCTGAGTATTAGTTCAGTGTCTCGAAATACAGGGGCCTGTTCTATTTTGATTCTTCATTCCGACCCGTCCCTCTCGAGCAGCATTTCCTTGGAATCAAAGGCAAGCCCGGAAGTCCTCAATCCAAGAAAAACCTCGACCACGTTACATACCTGAAGGTGTCCGAACTCGTCACGCAAGGGCATCAAGTCATGGTGTTTGTTCACGCACGGAAAGAAACCGTGAAGACAGCTTTGGCTCTGAAGGAGGCTGCTATCGTTGAGGGCAATAGTGGTGATTTCAGCTGCGAAGATCATCCCCAGTATGCCATATTTCGGAGATCTATCGGCGAGAGCAGAAATAAGGAAATGAAGCAGCTTTTTGATCATGGGTTCGGTATCCATCATGCAGGTATGCTCCGTTCAGACAGAAACATGATCGAAAGAATGTTCGAGGCAAGAGCAATCAAGGTAAGTCGATTCCGAGCGTTGATTTGCAATTGATATGAACCCATCGAACAACTTCCAAGGTGCTTTGCTGTACGGCTACTCTAGCTTGGGGTGTTAATTTGCCCGCTCATGCTGGTTAGATGTTCAATCTGGTCTTGGCACTTCTCACTCACTTTGATTGCCAGTTATCATCAAGGGGACTCAAGTCTATGATAGTTCCAAAGGTGCCTTTGTCGACTTATCCGTGCTTGATGTTCTGCAAGTATTTGGTCGAGCCGGTCGCCCAGGCCTGGAAAGCAGTGGTGAAGGTTACATTTGTACGACTGAGGACAAACTCCCCTATTATCTTGATGCTGTGACATCACAGGTTGGCATTGTCATTCCTAGTAAACATTTCACGTATCTGACCTGTTTTCTTGAAAGATTCCTATTGAGTCTCAGTAAGTGTAGCAGCCCTAAATCTCGTCCCAGAATGATTTAATTTCGTTTTATAGATTCCAAGGTGGCCTGATAGATTCGCTCAATGCAGAGATAGCTCTCGGCACTGTTGCAAACGTCAACGACGCTGTCCGATGGTTAGGATACACCTATCTATTCGTCAGAATGAGGAAGAACCCCTTCGTCTATGGTGAGTCATTTTTCAAGAGGCATGATAATTTCCTCAGGCATTCCTGATACATAGGCATCGCACGGGAGGCCATTGCGGATGATCCGCTGTTGGGCAATAAACGACACGAGCTTGTCACCTTTGCTGCTCAGAAACTAGCGGATGTCCGCATGATAACATTCGATAGAAGTACTGGTGCATTCGCTATGACAGACCTGGGCAGGATTGCGGCGAAATATTACATTCGACATTCTTCAATCGAGATATTCAATAAAGAATTTCGTCAAAAGATGACGGAGGCTGACGTGTTGGGTATGCTTAGTATGAGTACTGAGGTAATGTTGTTTTTCGCTTGAAGTTGATAATTCTTGAAGACCTCTTTAGTTCGACCAAATACAAGTCCGTGAATCTGAAGCGACAGAACTTGAGCTACTCATGGAGCGAATACCGTGTGATGTCAAGGTATGTGGCGCTCAATCCTGTTGCCGCAGGGTCCTCACCCTTTCCAGGGTGGTGCAGATACCAGCCAGGGGAAAGTCAATATACTGTTGCAAGGTGCCATATCAAAAGAGATGGTTGAAGATTTTGCTTTGGTATCCGACATGGCCTACGCCATGCAAAACGGAGGTCGTATAATCCGTGCTCTCCTCGAGATTGCAATCAGTAGGAAATGGGCAAACGTTACGGCTGTTCTCATGGGCATCAGCAAGGCTATCGAAAAGCGACTATGGCCATTTGATCAGCCATTGAAGCAGTTTGATTTAAGGGCCGACATCTTCTATGGTTTACAGCAGTGGGCAGATGAATGGTCTGTTGCACAATTGGCGAGCCTCAGCGCAGCGCAACTAGGGAAACTTATCCATATGAACGAACACCATGGACAAGCTCTTCTCAATGCAGCAAAACAGTTTCCAGCTGTGAACATAACGTATGATTTGCGGCCGTTAGGACCTGATGTTCTGAAAATTTGTACTCGTGTGAAGCGGGCATTCTCTTGGAGTGCCAAGGTTCATGGTACGGCTGAACCATTTTGGCTCTGGATAGAGGATTCTCAAGGGTTGCTTATACTCCAACTTGCCCATCTCATATTTCGTCAAGCAACGGACATTTTGAACGTGGATTTCGTCATCTCAATACCAAATGGTATACCTCCGCCTTCTGTCACTATACGATATGTCTCAGACCGATGGATGGGTGCCGAGGACGAGATATATATCCCGCTCGAGTCACTAGTCATGCCGACAGCTTCTATCTCTAATACCCCCTTATTGCCCCTCCCCCTTCTACCGTTGTCGTCTGTGATCAAAGATCCCTCTGTTGCAAAGGGAACATTCGGGAGAATAGACCATTTCAATGCCATCCAAACACAAACCTACTGGAGTCTTGCAAATACGAAATGCAATGCACTGCTTTGTGCTCCGGTTGGAAGTGGCAAGTCGACTCTAGCTCACATTTTGATTTGGCAAGTTCTCTTATGACGGTCCCGTACCACGTACCAGTACTAATAAATAATTCCCAGGATGTTGACAATGCACTCTCGCGACAGTTGGACGATCATAGTCACACCGAGACGAAGTGTAGCGTTAGAGACTGTCTCCGAACTTAAAGCTACTTTGAAAGACATGGGCATCATTGTAGAATATCCTACAGGATCTGGCGTTCTGGATCGGCCAAGAGGAAGGGTTGTTAGGGTACTAACTGCCTCACACCTATTCGGCGTCATCTCGAAAAGAGACGCTTCCATCCCCATAAATGGGCTGGATGTTGTCATCTGCGAAAATCTGGAGCTCCTTGGTGCGACATACGAGCTCGTTCTATCACTTCTCCGACACGCTACACAGGCGTCACGAACAAGATTTGTGGGCTTCTCCGGCTCTCTCAATGACGCCTCTGACATGGCTGATTGGCTTGATGTTGACACTTCAGGGCTACACAGTTTCCGGCCAAGAGATCGAGATCAATCCCTTGTATTCTCTACGATGACCTTCACGATTCCACAGTCCGGTGCTCTTTTCAAAGCTATGGCAAAACCAACACATGCATGTATTCAAGCGGCGCCTCCCGGCCAACCTGCAATTATATTTATCCCTTCGCGTGGACAATGCAAACCCATTGCGCTCGATATTCTGACTCAATGTGCACTCGAAATGGAGACCGAGCGGGGATATCTTCCTCCAGACACTTCGTCGGAGTATCTGGAAGATCGCCTCGCGCGACTCCATGACACGAGTCTGGTCGACTTCGTTTCGAAAGGCGTCGGTTTTTTCCATGAAGGAATTCATAAATCAGATCGGAATCTCATGTTGCAGTTATATGCAGAGGGTCTGCTACGTGTCCTCATTGTGCCACGAGATTCCTGCTGGACATTACCTGTTCGAGCTACGGTGGTGGTTGTGATGGGCACCCAATACTTTCATGTGGAGGCTGAAGGTTCTGATCGTCAGCTACGCGACTACAGCTTGACGGAGCTGGTTAGGATGCAGAGCCGAGCTGTGCAACAGAGTGGATCCGGTTACTTTTACCTATTTTGCCAGACAGAAGCCAAAGACACCTTTACACGATTTCTAAACGACGGTCTTCCAATCGAGTCTCAACTCTTGGAGACGGACGATTTAGCGCAATGGGTTAGTCTGCAAAAAGAGCGTATCGGTGGATTGAAAGCACAGGACATTCTTGATGTCTTGTCCTTTACCTTCCTCTCTCGGCGCGTTGTCAGCAACCCTGCCTACTACGATTGTACATCTCCCTCGCGAGACGAGAATCTTTCACGCATTGCTGACAAGATAATGTCGGCGTCCGAATTAATCTCCAACTCCCTATCTGTTTAAGCGACACCTTTGCCTTACACAGACGAAAAACGATTGATAACATCGATAGCATCTAATTCTACATCATGGTTCTACAGGCCACTACAGACTAAATTAATTTCCTTTCCAAAAACTTTTCTTCAAAAAATTGAATGTAGACAAAGGAAGGTGAAAAGGTGCCGACAAAGATCTAGGCACGAATGAACCCCGGGCGATCACACCTCTCCACATTGCCCGATCTACTTCTTCAAAAATTTCTTCAAACCTTGCAATCGCTCTCCTGCATGTTTGAGAGTCTCCAAGTCTTTGCAGAAAGCGAATCGGGCGTATGCTTCTCCTATTCCGGCATGCTCTTCGCAGTAGAACTGGAACCCATGTTATGACCATTTGAGAAGAACCTGATATAATAACATACCTCGCTGACTGGGATACTAGAAACACCAATTTCCATAGCAATGAACCAGCAAGCCCTGTTAAAGGCGAGGTGAATGATTTTACTGATAATGTCACGTCCTCAAGAATTTACCTAAAGTCACGGCCTCTGCCTAGAACACTCTCTGGGAATGGATAATCATGCGGAAAATCAACCTCAGATATATCCTGTACACGAAATTCACAAGGGTGCCATTAGATGAAGGCTGAACATCTTACCAATAAAACAAAGTAACTGCCTTCGGGCAGGGTATATTTCATGCCTAGCTGATCAAAGGCGTCTGTGAGAACCTTGCGCCTTTCAGTGTACTCTTCGAGCTGTTTTTCGAAGAATTTGTGCTGCCTCGCCTCTTCAAGGCCAGCAGCTGCGGCCTCTTGCAGAGGCGAATTGGTGCAGAACACAATACGCGTAGTTGCTGCAAGTGTCGGGTGGAGGATGGACGCGGGGCCAATCAACCATCCTACACGCCAACCAGTAGCAGCAAATGCCTCTGTACATAGTTCAGATACGGCTCGGAGAAATCGGAGAAAATACCTAGCCGCTTACTTCCAGCCGATCCAACAGTCACGGTCCGATCCCACATACCGGGAAGGGTCGCAATCCGGACGTGTTCTTGATCAAAAACGAGGCAATCATACTGTGTAAATGTCAATGGCACGCCATTGCCAATGCGTCAAGTGAGCATACCACTTCGTCCGCCATCACTAGCAGATTGAACTCTTCCGCCAATGCAGCTATCTTTTCGAGCTCCGCTCTGTGAAAAACCTTGCCCACAGGGTTATGTGGTGTGTTGACGATTATTATTTTCGTGCGAGGCGTGATGGCGCGTCTATGGCATAATGTTAATAGTAATCTCTATCAAGGACACGGGGCGGACCTGAGCTCATCAAAGTCTATCGTCCAGTCCTCGCTACTGAATTTTCCTTGGACGTCTTTCGGGGGGTGTAGCGGAACATAAATCGGTTTCCCGCCGTTGAAAGTGACGGAAGGGAGGTATTGGTCGAAGAAAGGTTCAAACATTATAACTTCGTCCCCTTGCTCCAGGAACGCTGTGAGGACGGAGTACATACCTGAACGGTGTCATTAGAATAACACCTGTTGGAGAATGGAACACGATAACTTACCCTCGTTGGCTCCGCTTGTGACTAGTATCTCAGAGTCGACATCTATGGTGCGACAGAAACTAGGTTCGTAGAAGTTTTTGATAGCCTCCCTGAGACGAATGCGTCCCTTGGGATGGGAGTAATGGTTCGAAGCCACCGCTTTGAGGGCGCCTCCAGCTGCGTCTGTGACCCACTGAGGGGGAGGAAAGTTCATGTATCCTTGCCCAAGGTTTATACAATCCGCAGGAAGGTTTGCTGCACTGTAATCGTTGAGAAATCGACACTATCTTGACGACCGCATGACTCACTTGAAGATGGACCAGACGTCTTGTGCTAAGGCTCTCCCTTCCTTCAATCGAGAGGAAAAGGGAATCAAATTGCTGCGATCTTGGGATGTCGGGGCCATAAATCGTCTGGTGGTGGAAAATGGTCGGGATGGATGAGATGAAGTTGCAAGCCTGATTCTGAAGAGGTTCAGAGTTGACCCTCGCATATCAGACGGCGATGGCACGTTATATAACCAATTCAAGTCCGACGAGGCCGACAGCTCCGATCACAAAGGCAACAGATATACAAGATGCACGATGTTCACTATTCAAGCTCAAGGCGTGACGATACGAACATAGGAAACCGGCAGCACTTACTTAGCTTGCCCTGTGTGCAAAGTCCTTGCGTGAGACCAGGCGAGTGACGATGTATGTATGTAATGTGCCTCAGATCATTAAGAGCTATATAGATATAAAAGATAACCGATGGGAGATGCTAAGGGTCTTTCCGGATTAACGTTGGGTTAGTGAATTTCACACGTTAACCTACATACATAGTGTAAACAAACCGTTCGGGTTGTGGGTAGGTTAGCGTTGGGTAGAGGCTTGCTGTCACGCTCTTGTAACGCTGATCGTCGCGTATAATCTGATCAAAGTCACCTTGTTATCTTTGTCGTCGTCGAACTTGGTCGAAACAGCTCACCATGGCACGTTATGCCAGAAAAATGAAGGATATAAACAAGGAGAATGATGATCCCACCAAGTACTTCTTCTCCCGTGATTGGTCTCTATCAGGAGGAGCCACAATCATAGTCGATTAGAGACACCGGCAGAGATAAGATTGATTGATCAGTGACTAAATGTGACTACAGGAGGAGCCACAATCATAGTCGATTAGAGACACCGGCAGAGATAAGATTGATTGATCAGTGACTAAATGTGACTACGTTAACCCACTATTTGTTCTAAACCCAACGTTAACCCAACCCAGCCATAAGCCCAACTAGAAAGGCCCTTACAAATAAGTACTTGAATGGGATCGGGGTACTGTAAGCGGTAGAGTACCTAAAAGTATACATACAGTTCTTATCAGAAAAATCTTGGGGATAAGCACATATGACTCCGAGATTGGATGCTTAAAGTGATATGTTGATTATTATGCTCTCGAAATTCCATGGTAGTAGGTATTATATGTTCCCAGAATTTTCTGGCTGTTAACTTCTTAAATCTTAATATTACATGTTTACCCCATGATTTGAATTTGAAGTGGCCGCCGAATAGACGTGGCCACCGGCCTGAGGTAGATAGGCGTCGTGGCCTCGATTCAGAGACAGGCATTTACTATCAGTGGACACGAGGTTCACAGGTGAGCATTCCACTATTAGTGAGCAGAAATTCCATGCATACTTATGGGACTCTACTTACCAGTAGAAAGCTTCAAGTTGAACCTATATGTACATAGTAGTTGAACCCGTTGAAAAAGCTCCGCGATCATGATCGGGACGCGTTACACGTGACAGCCAACATCACCCCCACGAAACTGCTCGAGGAAATTCCGTGCTGAAGACATCGATTTACCATGTCTGGTGTTGTGGATGGACGACACCATCTTGGGACTCTGGAAGAGTACGCCGCGCCATTTTGTTCTTCTCGATACGGCTAACTTCGGTCAGGTCTGGGCAGTCAAACACACAGCTGGCAGCGTCGGGTGATTCAGATGGGACAAGAGATGCTTTGACATTACCGGAACCAGAACATGATGAAGATGATGACGAGGACTTTGTCTATCCTGGTGCTTCTGGTTCAGAGGTTGAAGAAGAAACTCGTGAGGAAACGCGCGAGGCTAACCAAGAGGATCTGTCACAGGACGGCCCGGGTGCACGAGGAAATATCCAGGATATCATTCAACGACCTTCTCAGCCCCCATCTCCAGCACAACTTGAGTCTCTCTATGCTGCCGCTACCTCTGGAGATTTGCCGCTTTTGAAGCAGATATTCCAGAATGCCCTGAGAAACGGGGAAGTCGAGCCATTTAGCCTTGCCAATAACGCATCCTCTCGTACTGGTTTCACGGCTCTACATGCTGCAGCGAGTCGAGGCTACTTAGACATAGTAACGTGGTGTACGTCAAAATGCTCCTTCATTTGGCACTATGTTGATGTTCCGAACGGTCAGTGATCGAGGACTGTGGAGCAATGCCAGACTTGGAAGACCGAGAGGGCGAGGTTTGTTTCCTTAACCCTTCATCGTTCTTCTGGCTTATAGTTATATTTAGACTGCACTCCATAAAGCCGCTTTAAATGGGCACCTCTCGATCATCAAATATCTTCTCCCGGATAGAGCAGATGCACATGCCCGCGATGCTGACGGATGGACAGCCTTACACAACGCTTGTTCCAAGGTCAGTTGTTTTAATATTAAGTTTAAATCATTCCTCATATGCAATGCAGGGATATCTTGGTATTGTAAGATGGTTGTGCGAGACTGGAGGTGCAACGTCTGTGTCAGATGGTGTGAGAGGAGTTGATATCCGAAGCAAAGATGGTTGGACACCCTTGAGTAAGACTTAGATTTTGTTTGTCATTTTGCTTCTGATATGACGATGTATGCAGTGAACGCGGCTTCCAAGGGTCATCTGCCTGTGGTTCTATACCTTCTCTGGAAGCAAGGGGCAGATCCACTGATGCGGAATAAATGGGGTGAGACTGCATATGATGCAGCAGCAGCAGTCTTTGAGGTTTGGATATGCGAAGTATGTGGCCATTGATACAAGACAACTGCATCGTCCTTACCAGTCATGACTTCCAGATGCTTCAACAAGCCGAGACTGAAAAATGGCGTGGTACTACAACTCCTTACAACCCACTCGCTGTGCATACAACAGTACCACTTATTGTGTACGAGAACCAAAGGCTTGATACACGTCTCAAAACTCTAGCTGTATCAGGTGGTCGACCTAAGTTTTCCGCTTCTGGTCTTGGAAAACACGGTCGCCGTTCGCCCTTTGAACTCAAACTACCGACAGTAGATATTGAAACCGGAGTACGGGAAGTGGCAGCTTGGCGTAGTGATGTACAGTTACCACTGCGAGTCACACCGTGGGCTCTACCGAAACCTGAGCCCCAGGATAGAACACATGATGGTGCCGAAAGGAGCCATTTCTGGCTGTACGTGCATCCTTCATCATCCTTGCTTTCTGCTGACGTGTGCTTAGATCGGATTGGACCCTCGACGTAACACATCCAGGTGTTGATGCAGAAGAAGGATGGCAGTATGCTCATTTCTTCAGCGATCCTGACGATCAATGGACAATCGACCAGCCACCACAACTTGAACGCATTTTGTCAGGATCGAACCTTGTGGGCACTGGCTTTGGAGACTCTTCAGGCAGAATAAGCTCCATTGGAAGTTCTCGCCCACCCCAGACTTGGGTGCGTCGTAGGCGTTGGGTACGCATTATGCGCCGTCGACTTGACATCCCACCTCTTCCCTTCCTTGAACCTGACGGCTCAATGTATCATCTCGATGGCGATGGTTCTCTTATACCTTTTGTTGAAGAAAACGAAGGTGCCGGGGAAGGAGAGGGTCAGGAATTAGGTGCCATGTCATCCACCTTCTTATCATCTGCACAAGATTATGTGTCACGCGCAAGATATCTCGTCGGCAACCAGTCTCAATACACTGATAACGATGGCACTCCATCTGCTGTCGAAGCGCGTCGTGCAATTGCGAAGCTTGAGCGTGCAACGATGGAACTGAGGCAAGGTATCCTAGGTGAGCCTTTTGCACTTTGTCGGTATTTGACAGATTGAATAACCAATGATATCTATCGCAGCCGATGAAGATGCTGACCGCAAGACACAAGCTGAAGTCTTGCTGAACGCCTACAGCAGAGAGCTAGAACGCAGAAGGCTTGCAGCTGGGGCGCAGGGTCTACTTCTGTCAGGAGATGGTATGTGTTGGATGACTAAAGCGGCTTTTTTTAACCTAGCCCATCATCAGATGACACATACTGTAACGAACAGGAGGACGAAGACGACGAGGACGACGAATTCCATTACCCAGGTGCTACTATCTCGGAAACTCCTCGTTCCATGTCAAGATCGTCGAGCTCTATCGACTTTTTCAACAGACCTTCAGCGTCTCGAGCACCCACTGATTTGACACCTCAATTGTCTCAAGCTCCTGACTTCCGCGTTCCCACACGGGAAGCACCCCAAAAGGTTATCGCGTCACGTTTGACGACGCCGACTCCGCACCAGCTCGATCCTCAATGGGAGAGGGACGAAGTGGCTAGCAATTGCAGAGATTGCCAACGACGGTTCACTTTTCTGCTCCGCCGAGTAAGTCTTGTTATTTTCCCAAGTCTTAATATGGAGATTGATCTATCTTTTCCTTCAGCACGTAGGCATCCTGAATTCTCATGTTTGCTTACAATGTTCATGTCCCACAGCATTGTCGCAAATGCGGCCGTATTTTTTGTGACCGTTGCTCCTCACATCGGTTGTTGTTAGACCCATCTAACATCATCCATGATCCTGCGTTTCCGGAATCACAAGCATCGGCCAGTTTGCAACGAGTGTGTCACAATTGTTTTGAGCAGGCGAATACTGGCGTTCCCAGCAGACTGCTAACTGGACGAGATACATCTATGGAACGGATATTCGTTGATCAGGCGCGTCTCACTATACCCGGACGGCTGACTCGCAGAGAGTCGAATTCTCAACTTAGCGATCTTGCGGAGTGCGTGCCTTGAGATTAAGGTAATCAGAACTTATTCATTCACATTTAATAGATGCCCGGTCTGCAATCGAAATCTCGATGAATTTGGGTCTGCTGAAGAACAAGAGTTTCATGTTAAAGCATGTCTCGAAGGAGGCTCAGGGACGCCACAATCAGCCAAGTATCTAGTATACAACCTCCCAGCAGGAAGCGCCTTGTTGGGCGAGGAGTGTATGATCCCCTTTTCTTGCGCGTCGCTGCTCGCTAACACCTCTTCTAGGCGTGATCTGCTTGGAAGAATTCGTGAAAGGTGATCAATGTTGTCTTTTTCACAAGAATAATGGTCAATCATACCTCCAGGTTCAACTGTCGCTCGATTAAGCTGCTTCTGTAGTTTCCACAACAGTACGTTAAGATTGATTCGCCCGTTTTTCACCTGATCTCTCATCCAGCGTGTCTATCGTCATGGCTCCAACGCGGAAAAAGCTGTCCCGTCCATACCCGTTGATAACGAGAGAGTAGTCTCGTGGAGTGACCTATTTGGCTTGCCAGGCCGTCTTGCATTTACATATTATTACATTTCATTGGATGGGTATTAATTATCAATCGCCGTCGTCGCGCGGTTGGTAGAACATGCTATAGGGTATCCTGCTTTCGTCGAGGCGAATGATATCTGATAGATCTTCGACGTCCGGCTCAATAATGTCCTGGCCTTTTCGGCCATCGTCCTGATCATCTTCAAACCATGAAGAAGGATCATCATCGTCACTGTCTTCGTCTTCATCAGCATCCTCCATGTCAGATTCTGTCGGCTTATGGTTCCTAAAGAAAGTTGAAACTGGGTCAAACGCAAAACGAGGCAAGTTTGTTATGAATATCCTCACATGAAAGCCCATATCCGCGCTTCTCTCTCTTGTCTTGTTAGTACTTCTCCCTGTACTGGAATCCCGAGACGTCGTTTCTTCTCAGCAATTCGTTCAATTCTCTCTTTCTCACGAAAATGAGCCTGTTGTTCGAGGTTTATAGCTTCTTGTAGAGTGAGTGTTCCAGGGATTTCCTCCCCATATGCAGGAGCCTGTAAATATTAAGACTCAGTCTTGAGGTGTTCGGAACAATGCAAGCAACCAACATACGAATCTAGACAGTGCTTTGCGCTTGGCTTCGATGATGCGACTCTGAGGCGGTCCTGGTGGTGGATCAACCACCATATCTCCTTCGCCTTTGATTTTTGCATTCTTAAGCGCAGAATTTATTGTTTCCACACCCTCCATTTCCACTAAACGGGTTTCAATCTGTGCTTGCTCTGATGAAACACGATCAACATAAGTAGAAGTAGATGCACCCCTATCCACACAAGGCATCAGTATCAGGCTCACTATCAGTGTATGCGACACGTACGGTGCTGATAAGATCTTGGTATTGAGTGCATGTAAGTCTTGCAGCTCACGCAAAGTCATTTCGTGAATCTTCTTCTTCGGCTTTGAAGCCGGTCGGAAGCCAACAGGTATGGGTTTCTTTCGACCGAACTTGAGAGATGTTGGAGACAATTGTACAGAGCGGTCGTCCATAGTTCCACAAATATGTGGGGATGGGTATGTAAGGCAATATCTGTTGCAGGTTGCACTAATTTATGGTCGAAAATAATTACTATATTAGGTAAGTCAAGGTAAGTAAGGGCCTATTTCGGTTACTTCGGTCATCGTGTAGTCTCATTTCTTTATCGATTTATCCACAGCTACATAAATACTAGTCACGCATATATAGAAAAGACCGCTCTCAAGGGACTTTGCAGCAGACCATCTCCGAGCCAACTTACATAAACATATCACCCTGAGAGTACAGCATGAGTAAAGACAATTCATAGGAACATCAATGACAGACCATTCCTGGAGGCATAAACTCATCGTTGTCAGGTTCTCCGCTAGCGGGACCTCTGAGAGCACCCCTTCCTCTTCCGAGGCCACCAAATCCTCCTCGAATGGGTCCAGGCGCTATCGGATCGAATCGCGCACCTGGTGGTGCACCCATCGGTGGAAGGAAACCATCTCCACCCCAAGGTCCCCGGTCACCAAAAGGGTGACGGCCTCTTCCAGGATTGAATATTGGGTGTTCTGGGCCGACGAACATCCCATCACCATCATTTCCAGGGAAAAGAGGGGGTGGCGCAAAAGGATTCCCTGAGAAGAATGGATCTAAATCACGACGTCCAATAGACAAAGGATTTTCAGGTGCATTTAAAGGTGGCTGGTGGGGTGCATAAGGAGGCATGACAGGCTGAGGACGAACTTGCGGTGGATTCTGGGTCTGTCCAGGATTGGATCCTTGAGCATTTGTAGAACTTGGAACCTCAGTATATCCTTCTTTCCGAAGTCCAGGAATCAACTTTTGGAGAATCTTCAATTTGACCTGAGTAGTCAAATCTGCCACACGATTTGACGAGATGAAGCCATGTACAAGGGGTTCTCCATCCGGATCAGTCCGAAGATTGTGCGGAAAGAACGACGAAGAGACAAAATCATTCGTAGAGATATCGAGTGAAGCAACTCTGTCGCTCTACGTTCCGAATTAGTGCCTCGTAGTGGCTTATATACGCTACGCATGACCTACTTCAATGGCAATAGCATTGATGAGTGTTCGTCCACCCAGTTTTGAAACTTTCAGCACAAACTCAAGACTGCTCTGATCATGCCTGTATCTGAACGTATAATGTCCTGGACCATCTTTATTCCAGCCCTCTGGAAGAATATTATTGTCTATTGAAGCCAAAGACAGACTTTCATCAATGCCGATGAGGCGAAAGGCTACAGCAGAGAATATGGAGTGAAGGAAAGAAGCAATAGCATCTTGTGGCGAGGCTAATGTCTTGGAAGATACAGGAAGTAAAGTGGGAAGCAAAGAAATAAGGGCTGCAGGATCGAGAATGTCAGCCGTCGTCATCTTGGTGTTTGCTTGGTGTCTGGAGGCTGAGCCTGAGAGAGCGATGGAGATGACCAATTTGGGGAGAAGTCAATGGCATGCAAAGCAAACGGAGACAAATAAGCATTTCTCTTCTCCAAACTTCCAACACCATGGCTCGGAGGGACAGGTCGTATTCCCCAGAGACTTCTAATAAACGGGTAAGACCATCTCACCGTTCTTCACCCCGGTCTCCGTCGCCAACGAGGCGCAATACCCAAAGGCCCAGCAATAGACCACGCCATGACGACAGGGATCGCGAGAGAGACTGGGACCGGAGAGATAGAGACCGCTATTATGACGACAAATATCGTGACGATAGAAGGAGAGACTCTTATCGTGATTACCCTCGAGACGACAGAAGGGACGATAGACGAGATGACCGTCGGCGTTCCCGGTCGCGGGACCGGAGACCTCCAACTCCTCCTCGGGTCAAAACCCCGGCAGAAGCTGTTCAAACTCCTGCGGAAGACGAAAAGATGAAAGCGAAAAGGGCCAAGCTTGAGGCGTGGAAAAAGGAGCGAGAAGCCAAAAAAGCTCTAGACGAAGCAAAGGTCAAAGCCATGGCCTTAGCTGGTAAATCCGTGCCAGGTGCGTTTTCTTGTCCTGACTATCCATACATGATTTCCCAACACTTGATCAATCGGTCGCACAGCTCCTTCCACATCCGCTACAAAACCGACTGGACCGCTCAATCGTGTCGCTCTCGGAGGCCTCGGTCTGAAGGGCTTACCCATAAAACCCGAGTTTTCCAATAATGCGAAACTAGCAGCAGCATCTCTTGATGATTCAGTAGAAACCAAACGCAAATTGGAGACCTTGGGCGACATGCCGGCTGTTGATATGACCATGACTGAAGGAGGAGCTGGTGTTGGTGATTTAGAAGTCGATGATGACGACGAGGAGGCAAATCGAATGGACCAGGCACGAAAAACAAAGGTCAAAGATGCTATGGATGTCGATGAGGAGGATGAGATTGATCCGTTAGATGCTTTCATGAGTGGTGTTAAGCAAGAAGTGACAAAGGTCGACTTGGAAGATATGAAGAAGATGGGAGTTTCAGGTGGGCGGTCGCGCATACGATTAGACGAACGAGTGGCGGAAGAAGGAATGGAAGACGAGATCGAACCTGAGGTTACCGATGAGATTGATGCTACAGACCTCAACCCGGAAGACATTTTGGCACTTGCAGCCAAGAAGGCAAAGAAGAAGGAAATGGCAACTGTTGACCATTCTCGTATTAAATACGAACCCTTCCGCAAGGAATTTTATGTTCCACCTCCTGACATAGCCGCTATGACAGACGAGGAGGCTGATCTACTTCGTCTTGAGCTGGATGGCATTAAAATCCGTGGTGTCGACTGTCCAAGACCAGTCACAAAATGGAGCCATTATGGGCTCCCCGCTAGTTGGTATTTCAATTTACTTTGATGGAAAACTCGACTCTGATTGATCTCTGTGTAGCTTGGACGTCATCAAACGTCTCAACTATGTTGCTCCAACATCTATTCAAGCTCAGGCAATTCCAGCCATTATGTCCGGTCGTGATGTTATTGGTGTCGCTAAGACGGGGTCTGGAAAGACTATCGCATTTTTGTTGCCTCTTTTCCGTCATATCAAGGACCAGCGCCCTTTGGAACAGATGGAAGGACCTATTGCTCTCGTCATGACTCCAACTCGTGAACTGGCCGTTCAAATTCACAGAGAATGCAAGCCATTCCTGAAGGTTATGAATCTCAGAGTGCGACAGCCCTTTCTCCGTCTTTTTCACTATAATTCATCTCCTGACTTGTTTTCATAGGCTGTTTGTGCATATGGAGGCTCTCCTATTAAAGATCAGATCGCAGAATTGAAAAAGGGTGCAGAAATCATTGTTTGCACTCCTGGACGGATGATCGACCTTCTGACTGCCAACTCTGGCCGCGTAACAAATCTCAAGCGCGTAACTTATGTTGTCCTTGATGAAGCAGATCGTATGTTCGATATGGGCTTCGAGCCTCAAGTCATGAAGATTATCAATAACATCAGACCCGACCGACAGACCGTTCTCTTTTCTGCTACGTTTCCCAAACAAATGGATTCCTTGGCCCGGAAGATCCTCCGCAAGCCCCTGGAAATCACAGTAGGTGGCCGTTCAGTCGTCGCTGCAGAGATCGAACAGATCGTCGAAGTGCGCGTGGAAGATACCAAGTTCAATCGGCTGCTTGAGATCCTTGGCCAAATGTATAATGAAGACCCAGAGTGTAGGACCCTCGTCTTCGTCGACAGGCAAGAGGCCGCCGACAACTTGCTTCGCGAGCTCATGAGGAAGGGCTATCTCTGTATGTCGTTGCATGGCGGCAAGGATCAAGTCGATAGGGATTCGACTATCGCAGACTTCAAGTCTGGTGTTGTTCCGATCGTGATCGCTACCTCCGTTGCTGCGCGTGGCTTAGATGTCAAGCAGCTCAAGCTCGTTATCAACTACGATGCTCCGAACCACATGGAAGACTACGTTCATCGCGCTGGGCGAACAGGTCGAGCAGGCAATAAGGGTACCTGCGTTACGTTTATCACACCTGAGCAAGAGAGGTACTCTGTTGATATATACCGTGCCTTGACGGCGAGCAACGCAACTGTTCCCAAGGAACTCGAAGAATTGGCGAATGGTTGGTTTGTCCTCAATCTTCAATATGTACGAGTTTTTGACAGTTTTTCTTGTCAAGGCTTCCTCGATAAAGTCAAGTCTGGCAAGGCTCAAGCTGCAGGCTCTGGATTTGGTGGTAAAGGTCTCGACAGGCTTGACAAAGAGCGAGACGCGAAAGAGAGAGCAGAGCGCAAGGCGTATGGTGAACCTGACACAGAAGAAAAAGCTCCGGCCTCGGAAGAGACCACTGCAAAAGCTACTGCGTCGAGCGCAGACGACATGACCTTCGGCAATTTCAAGGTAGAAATCAGGCGTGGTCCTGCCCCTGACTCTTCAAAAGGCATTTTCGGTGTTGGGAGCGCGGTTGCTGCCGCTCGTCGTCTTGCTCATGCTAAAGAGGAGGAGAAACTGCAAGTACAATTGCGTGAGGCAGAGGCAACTGTCGCCCGTGCTGGTCCAGACACACCCGCCCACAAACAGGCACTAAGTGTAGTTGCCAAGATCAATGCGCAAATGAGGGTTGCCAAGCTGGTTCTGCAATCTCAACTCCAGGCCGCAGAAGACCCGAATATGCTCAGGAAGGCGAATCAGGACTCCACCGACTTCCACGCCATTATACCTATCAACGACTATCCTCAAAAGGCACGTTGGCGCGTAACCAACAAAGAGACTATGGTTCAGGTAAGAGTTGTGCTTTAACCTCTTGCAAGACATGCTCATAGAATGCTCACAGCTCATCGATATGACTGGCGCGTCAGTCACTAACAAAGGTGCAATCTTTTGGGCCGTATGAATTCAGTCTGTAATTAACTTTATCTTTCCAGGTATCTACTATGAAACTGGAAAGGAACCACCCCTTGAGGGACCTCCAAAACTTCATCTTCTCGTTGAGTCTAATGAAGAGTACCGCGTACGTCGTTGTCCTTTCGACGTCGACTTGCCGCTGAAAACTCTGTTTCTCTAGGTTGAGCAAGCTGTTCGTGAAATCAAACGGCTCCTTATTGAAGCTTCAGCCGCTGCTCTACAAGCCGAAATGCGCAATCCTACAGCGACATCGGGTAGATATAGCGTTCTATGATTCACATCATCATCACTTTGGTGCACTGTACTTTATACCAACTTCTACTTATATTACTCATTACCCGTACAAGGACATTTATTCTCAGACCGATCTGCAAATTAGAACGCAACGGTTTGATAACGTACAAATTACCATCACTCGAAGTTCAAAGAATTGTCACCGAGGGAGTCCGAAGGTTCTCCCGCTATTCTTTTGACCGGAAGATGGCAAGACGTGGCCATTATCCTTCACTCTCTGCTCTACCTCTGTCATTTTGCTTTCCACATCCCGGACTGCACCGTCTATCCATTGCAAACTTTCTAAATGGCTACTCAGAATTTGAGCAATCTGGGCCATCGGGTCCTCTGTTGCGCTGGAGTCGATCGAAGGGAGCGAGAGGGCATTGGCGGAATCAATCATTTGAGTCAAAGAGCCTGAGAGATCGTCAAGGTGGGTATGCAAGTCGGTGGCGAGCATATAACTTATCATAGGACATTTATTCAGTGGTTCACGAATTATCTATTGACCTGAGGCTTACTTTTTATCACGTTCTGTGTCTGCAGGGCCAGTATCAAGCGCCCTCGTACTCCCTCCCTGGCTTCCAAGTATTTCTTGCGCCACTTTTTCGTAGGCAGCCAAAGTGGAAACTAGTTCATTTTGTTGTTGTTCTATATGGTCGAGGGACTGGTCGATGTCGTTTTGTTCTCGCTCGGCAGCTTCAACATGACTGTACAGGGTATTCAACTGAATGAAGGATTATAATAAGTTATTCAGATATGAGAGAATTGCAAAGTTACACACAGTGTTACTATTGTCAATGAGTGTGCGATCCCAGACAGCCACCTCTGTAGCGAATTTATTGAACTCTCGAACGTGAGTTTCAAGGTCTGTGGACCACTTGTTGACGATCTCCTCTATTGTCTTGCCTTTGAGTGTCGACGGAGGGGCCACAGCAACGGAGAGACTTGTGGAAGTCTGTCCACCGGAAGCTGGGAAGAAAAATCAGAGTGCAGATATGTGTTCATGAGAATGACATACCTGCTGTAGATGGTACTGTCGATGCAGGTGTAGAAACATCTTTCTTTTCTGCTGGTTTTCCAAATATCCCACCCAACGAAGTAGTAGATGTGGCTGTACCAATGGCGATCAATCTTGCAGAAGGCACAAAAAAATTAATGCATACCTGCAGCGTCTTTTCCATCAGCCGGTTTGGCCCCGAAGAGGCTTCCAGTTGCAGGCGCAGCTGGAGTCGCTGTTACAATTATGAACAATCAAAGGTTGAAGGGCCATGGAAGATCGATATTACAAACCTGCTGATGCACCGTCTTTCTGCTGCTCGGATGGTTTTGCAAAGAAATCTTTGACGGGTGCAGCAGGAGTCACTAGAAAGAATTATGTATGTTTAGAGGTTGTGTCCATTCCAATAATATAGAACTTACATGTGGATGGCGCTGTAGTTGAAGATGTTGCCGCCTGTGTCGTTGGAAGTTTTGCTCCAAACAGACCACTGCCAAAAAGGTTGTTTGAAGTGGTCGCCGAAGCTGCTGCAGTTGTAGTAGAGAGTCCAGCATCTGGTTTGGCAGGTTGGGAAAAGAAACCCCCTGCAGGGGCGGCATTCGCGGCTGCGGTTGCTCCTACAGTATCGAGTCAGACACTTTGCACTATTTCGAAATCGATTAGCTTCACCTGTCGACGTGCCTGGCTGGCCGAATACTGAGTGCGAAGCGTGAGTATAGACAATCCACGGTCAAAACATTAAACTGACATCCAGTCCCGACAGGCTTCGCCGCATTTGTGGCAGTCGTGTCGGCAGGTTTGGAAAATCCGCCAAAGAGAGGATTTGTTGATGTCGTTCCAGAGGTAGTGGATGCAGGTGTTGTCGTGCTTGGCGCCCCGAAGAGACCTGTAGATGTTGCCCCTGTAGTTGTGGGATTTGTCATTCCAAAGGCACCAGTTCCAGCAGGAGTCGTAGAAGCGGGGGCTGGAGACTTGCTGCCGAAAATGTTCGTAGAGGCAGCTGTGGTTGTAGTGTTACTAGTCGATCCACCTCCAAATAGACTTGTCGATGGCATGGTTGACCCAGTGGTTGCCCCACCCAAATTGCCGAATACTCCTCCCGTCGTTGTGGGTGTAGTACCTGCCGCAGGGGCTCCAAACAAACCTCCACTAGTGGCAGGTTTGGCTGTAAAGTCAACCCTTAGATAGATCTTTCAAGTGGAAAAACGGTGAGATTTTCGCTTACCCCCAAAGAGACCTGTGCTAGATGAACCAGAAGTTCCTGTATTGCTTGTGCCAAAGGCGCTCATGGTGGTAGCTTGAAACTCGAAATCGCGAGATGAATTAAAGAAACAAATCGCGTTGTCGCCGTGTGCGCGTGCTAAAGTTGTGTATTACTGTTTTGTCCAAGAAGCCAGGCTCAAGTACTACATAGAACTTGGCGATGAATTCAATCATGACACTGATGAATCGATGACATTTGACAAGCAACAAGTTTTGGTTTGACGTTCTCCGCTTCAGCATGCTTTCTTGATGAGCAAGCACTCTTGCTCTTCACCCGACTCGACGGAATGAGCTTCGATAAAAGAGAAATTAGGGTATTCCATTCTAGACTTTTCGGCGTAACTGATCATCATACTCACTATCCCCTTGGTGCAGCTGATAGATTCTACATCGCGATCCAGCACTTTGCTTCTGTATGGAACATATGTACTTGTACCTTCATACGAAAGTATCAGCTAACGTGTCTCTAGCACAGAGGCTGAACAAGCAGAGAAATCTCTACCACCCGAATGGTCCATATATGTGCACCCACAGGTACGTCGGATGTCTCATGTCTTCGTCTTTCGTTCTGAATTGGTATCATTTAAATTGTCAAGGGATGGGTATATTTTTATAGCAGTTACTTGAAGGTCGTCACCGACCAGGACATTAGGGACCCAGAGATTTATGATGTCGTCAATCGGAATACCGCAGACTATCCTTTGCCAGATCTAGAGGCTGAAATGGAAGTTCAATTATTGGTTCAGACGACTGGACAAGCGGGTGTAGCCAATTTGTTCCTCGTCATCAATCACAAAGAATGTGTTGCCTCATACGACCTCCAGGAGGTGAGAGATGAGAACATAACCCTTCTTGACCCTAATACACGTGGGTTTCTCCTTGTGCGTGCTTTCATTGTTTTGACAATAGGTATCATTCCAGTCAATCGACGTCGACGCCTTTACTGGAACTACCTATGGAATCATCCTTCTCACGTACCTACACCGGCAAGAGCAATTCCTGATGCGTCTGATGCGCTAACTTGGTTTTTTGTGAGTACACGATGGGGATTACCGTGCCAAGTCATCCTGAGAGCTATCTATCAGACTGACAACCTCATTTCCGGCTCCAAAAGCATCGCACCTTTCTCAAAAACCGAGTGCGAAGATTTGACACAAGTGCTCCATCAAATATCAGGTCAGCACCTCTTCAGTCTTCGCTTCTCCCTTCGGTTGTTGAGCAATGCAGAGCCATACAACAGTGTTTCTGTGGCCAAGACCGTGTTTCTGGCTTGGCTTCTTCGTGAAGTGTGCAGTTTTCGAGACTCAGAGCACTTTGGAAAATATACTCAGAAGACAGCAGACGCAATCCGTCGGCAAAGAGCACTGCCGATCAACAACTCTTCTCGTCGACCATCGGCAATGATTTTGCCCCTCGTCAATCTCATCATTACTTTGCTGTGTTTCGGCATTCCTCATACATATTATTTACATGTAAAGGTATACTTATTATGCCCTTTGCACCTCATGCATATCTCATTTTCTATCTCTAAGGCATCAAGTGAATATCGCGGTCGCCTAGCTAATGTTCAAACTAACTGGGAAAAATACATTGAAAGATTGGTGCGGGAGTATTCCCATTTTCTCCTCATTGTGCGTAGACCTTCGCATTCTGTCAACTGAGATCTAACACCTCAACTAGTCTACAGTACTACTTGGCGCCACAGTGGCCTTGTTGGCGATCAATGATATAAACAATGCTGCAAAGGTTGGCGCCACAATCTCTGCTTTCGCTTCTCTGGGTAGTATAATCGTGGGCGTATTCTCGATCTGGAGGCATCAGACGAATACTCGCACAGCTGACTCCGTACGTATCTTAGTATTCCAATTAAAGCTCGTGCGTTCACCTTTAAATCAGTTTACGTATATGCACAATGCGCAACACGGCTACCTAGGGTTTTACGGGCATGCGATGCTTCTAAGTTTGCCGCCTGTCCTCCTAGTCTGGGCTATTCTCACTTTCACGGTCTCCATCTTGGCTTATGCCATAAAGGACGTTACTGGTGTGGACACAGTACACTCTGCCTCTGCTTGGGCTATCGTCGGCATTTTTGTCATCCTCTTCGGAGCTGTCATTGCAGCACTGTATACCTTTTCCATCATATGGAAGTTTCAACACAAATTTTGGGTAATCGGGCGTTCTAAACTGCCATGGGGTAAACGACACGCGTGTAACAATGTATCAGAGGCTTAAAATTGTCACAATAAGGTCGGCATGCAATATTTATAGTAGGTATCTTGCAGTAGAAATACAAGGTATATTGCTCTAAATCCGAAGTTGACATTGGCAATGAATATGGTGTCAATAGAACGGTTCACAGCAAAACTAAAGAGCGTAAGATAGGTCTCCTAAAGCGGACCTTGGTGGGTATTAGATGACATTACCCATCGATGCTATCATAGATATTTACTTATCGGTGCACTTATCTTGATCCCATCAGATGCGTAATGCATTGAATGTTATAAGGAGACATTCCTAAGTATTGCCATCTACTTGTTATTCTACACGATGTCGATCCCGACTTACATCTACAAGATTGTTCCTTCAGATTTAATTGTCCTCCCGTTACCAGAACGGCTCCCCGTGAGCTCCTTCGACGCAAAAGACGGCTTTATTCATTTGTCCACTGCGAAACAGCTCCCGAGGACACTGGGACGCTTCTTTTCGAGTGAAACGAAGATATACATCTTGCGGATCGAGTATAAGAGTATAGAAGGAGATATTCGTTGGGAAATCACTTCGAAAGGCAACGGTGAGTCTGATTGAAAGACTAATGCTGCAAGATAACGTCGAGGTTCATTGGTACTTATATTTCTGTAGAGCCTGGAGACATTGGTTGTGATGGCGTTTATCCTCATTTGTACAATGGTGGCCATTTGGGAAGCGAAGAAGTGGAAAACGTTGTTACGCTCGAGAGAGAAGGCGAGAACTGGAATGTAGAGAAGATCAAAGAATCCGACTGGTTGATATATTAAGCACAAGATGCTACATCAGATATCAATGACAAGAACTGAGGCGCCGCCGTCCTCGGTGACTCTCTTCCTAGTTTTCATTACCAAGTATCGTCGCCCAAAGCGATCAAGCACCTTTTCAGTAGAAATGCGTGAGACGAACGTCCCAAGTGCTGAGGGCGCAAGGACGACTGCTTGCCCAGTCTGAAAGCGTATTTCATTTTAAGTACAATATATTGGACGTTGATTTTGTGGGACTTACATTAAGGTTGACGACTTTGTCGAAGGCATCACTGCCATCAAAATCAGCTGAAACATGCTTGATGACATGCTCCCACCAGGACGGCGAAGAAAAACGATGGAGAAAAACAACAGAACAGAGATCCAGAAGTACGGGTGGTACAACTGTCGGCTCTGATCGCAACGTCAGCTCAAAATTTGTATTTATCGTGAGGTCATGCATATGTGGCTGACCTTGCGTGCTGATAATAACACGCATAGATAGATGTCTTTGTTGGCGTGTCAACATCAAAAGCGCCTTTGCCAGTCCAGACGATCCACGGTTAGACGACAGATACTTATTACCAGAACCTCAGAAAAAGAAAAAAATAATTTCCAAATTCTCCTACCTTGTGGGCTTCATCGACTACCAAAACCTTCCCAGTCCCAACGTCAGAACGAACGAACAATCGTACCATGATTTCAAATAGGCCACATGCAGAAGCAGGGTCAATGTATGGGTCCGAGAGATCTATGATGGTCAGCCTTCCAGCAGCAAATCTTGAGGTAGGGATGATGCGGCCTTTCTTGTCCTTGGCCAGGAACGAAGTGAGCAAGGACATTCGCTGTTCCAAACCGGAAAGCTGATTAGGATTGAAATTTTTCTTCTGTTTTTCCAGTTCCTGCGTGAAGGCCCTGTACGTAAATCTTTCACCCAATTCTCGAAGTATCGTCTGTGAGTTGTCAGCAATTAAGAAAGCCAAGCCAAAAGCTGATCTTCGCATACCAGAATGATTTGGATATACAACGGTGCTGCATCAGATGTTCCAACTGCCATCATTGACAAGAAGGCCTGAGCATCTAGCTCAGATTCGGAGAATATAAGGGGCTCTACAACGACACGGTCCCCCAATGGTGCGTACACAGTCCTCATGGTATTTAAAGACGAGTGGGAGACGAAAACGTGGACCTCCGGGGTTCTGATATCAGGATTACTTGACATCGCAAGCCATGCTGCCTCGCTGGGAAGGGAGCTCGGTCCACCTTCCCCGAAATGGAGGACAAGCCCAGAAAGAGCTTTGTTCAACAGACCCGCCGATGGACAGTTGGCTACCATCATGCTTTCCAAGATGACCGAAACGGTATGTGACTTTCCAGATCCTATTGGACATCGATAAACAGGGCTCTGTGAGTCATCTATAGGTTTACCTTGTACACCACATACTAGCGCAGAAAATGGAGCATTCTTGAGCGATATAAGTCATGCGGAGGTGAAGAATCACATTTTCTGACATACTGTATTCAAGTATAAACGAGGATCTTCAGGCCTTTCGCACAACGATTTCTGACTTTGATTGATAGAAAGACCAATGAGGTTCTTGAAGTGGCAAGAGAAAAAAGCAAGAAAGAAAGGCAGAGTTTGATACTCACTGGGTAGACAAGAGCCGACCAAGAACACCATATTGGGAGGAAGATTTTGAATATCTACCACAATCATATGCCTCTTTCGTTATTAAAGGCGCTGTTGAAAGGTCGTGTGCTTCCATTAAGATTGGATGTGAGACAGAGTCCTCATCCAATAACAGAAATTCTGACTGCAACGGAGATATAATTGAGTTCGTAATCAGAAAGTCAAACTATAGCGCTCACTGAATCAGTGCCAACGTCAGGATACATGACAAAAATGTGATGAGGGGATGAGACGGTGAGGGAGTTCAATTACGGATGGCAGGCTTTTATGAGCCTCCAGGGTCAAATCAACATCAATCATTGACGCGTTTTTAAGCTTCGAGGTTCTTTTCCCAGTACTTCTGGGCACGGCGTGCATATATGGTGATTCTCGAGATGCTAAGAGCAATATTGATCTGGACTTGACTTTGTCACGCTGTATACGCGTGTTCAAATAGACGCCCAACTTTTGTTCCGACATTTTCGCCAAGATGACTGCGGGCGTAGTGCGGCGTTCATTTCAAAAGAACACATATATAGTGTGCCCAAAGCAGCATGTCTTGCCATGAAGTCTAATAAAAGAGTGGAGGTCGGCCGATACTCACGATCCCAGGGATGGTCTAAACACTTACTGAATTTGAACTTCATGATGTAATCAAAAGTTCATACCATGCCTCTCTTCAATGTCCCGGGGTGGACTGTAGACGCTCCTCCGATCACAGAAGCCTCCAGTAAAACGTCAAACAAACGCAAGCGCTCCGCAGTTGAGCCTCACGACCTACAGGCCGCAGAAGCCAATTTTGAGAAACTCATCAAACAGTTGGAAGGTTCCTCGACGGACAACTTGGGCGCGGCCCAAAAGAAGGAAAAGAAGGGAAAAAAGAAGAGGGTAGATGCTACCCTCAACACTGAAAAACCCCGAAAAAACCTGAAAAAGGACGTCAAGGAGAAACAAACGAGTGCAGCCCCACCTCGACTTAAAAAAGGCGAAAAATCACATTCTTCTTCCACCTCCTCGGAAAAAACGAAGAAAAAGCATGCCAGGGATTCTTTATCTTCACAATCTGCCCTCACTGGCCTTACACCCCTTCAGAAAGGCATGAAAGAAAGCCTCGACGGTGCACGTTTCAGGTGAGTTTTGAGGTCTACTCCGACACGTCCACACGAGCGAGTCTAACCATCCCCTCTCCAGGATGATCAATGAGAATTTATACAAATCAGATAGTTCTCAAGCGTATAAGATGATGAAGGAAGATCCTCGCGTCTTTGAAGACGTATGCATCTTTCTCCTTCACTTGATTCTGCTCCATTCATTCTCTCCACATAGTATCATACAGGGTTCCGTCATCAAGTCCAGTCATGGCCCACGAATCCCGTGGAGCATTACATTTCCGCCCTTTCAACATATCCTCAAAAGACGGTCATTGTGGATTTAGGATGCGGCGATGCGGCTTTGGCCCGGGCTCTTATACCAAAAAAGCTGTCTGTCGTGTCCTTCGACCTTGTTTCGGATGGGGCCTTCGTGGTTGAAGCTGACATCTGTAATAACATCCCTTTACCTGGTTCTAACCCCACGCGAGAAGAGAAATCGGAAGGGGAAGGTCACATTGTGGACGTGGTCGTCTGTGCACTCAGCTTGATGGGCACCAATTGGCCTAACTGTCTTCGTGAGGCATGGAGGATCCTCAAGCCAGGGTCAGTATTTTAAAGCTGTAACAAGCATTCTGTTGCTGAGAATTTTATTCAGAGGGGAGTTGAAGATTGCAGAAGTCGCGAGTCGTTTTACCGATGTTGAGAAATTCCAGAAACTCGTAGCTTCAATTGGATTTCGGCTCAACTACAAGGTAAGATCCATTCCTAATGGTCTTGTGACCGTTCATCGATGACATGCTATAGGATGCTACAAACTCCCATTTCACATTATTTGACTTCAGGAAGGTTGCTAGTAAAGACAAAAGCGAAGAAGAATGGAAAGAGATGTTATCTGATGCTAACTTGCTCAAACCTTGTGAATACAAACGTAGATGATTATTTCTAAAGTAAATCCCCTTGGGTCGAAGTCAGATAAGATGACAAATGCAGTAATCTTATCAAGCGCCACTGAAGCCATAAACCTCGAGGTCCGGACATGGGCATGTGTTCAAGTTTATCCCACTTCCTCATACCTCTCCGAAGCTGTAACAACCTCGAGTTCCCTTCACTTTTCCATGTCTTCCCCTGGGCAGCTCAACATCTTATCTCATCCCGTTGTTAATGCAGAACTGTCCAAGCTTCGACAGTCAACGACTGGCCCCAAGGAATTCCGGGAGGTAGGATGTTCCAACTCACTCATTGACGAGGCCTCATGGCCCCGTGTGCAAGGGAATTCACAAAATCAGCTTTATCTTGGGAATCGAAGCTACCCGTACCCTCGAGCAATCGAGTTTCGAGGGAGTGCGTACCAATCTATTAGGGCATCGTGCAAGAAGATATAATGATCAAGTGGTGATAGAGAACTCCCGTTGGCTCATTCACTGGAACAATCATCAGGTCCAGGCTTGGTTTGACACCCGTTCTGAGAGCAGGCTTAGGCATGACAGATGCTTTGGTATGTTGTTCAAAACCAAGGATCAAGGGTCTATGACATCTTACTGACGCATGACCAGTTATCCCTCTTCCCGTGAGCCTTTCCACCATGTCTATCGCTTATTTATAGATGTTCCCAGGAATGCACCAGTGTATCACCTAGGCCTCTTCCGAGAAAAAGTCAGTCTACGGCCCGTAGAATGTAAGCTTATCAGTTCAGAGTGACAAAGTATTCCTCATCGGCCCTAGATTATTCGAAACTACCTTCTTCACCACCCGTGGATCAGGTACTCTTGCTCGATCCTCTAATCGCCACAGGTGGCACTGCATGCGCTGCATTGGGCATGATCGTGGAGTGGGGGATTCCCGGCAAGTATCTGCATGTATACAAAGGTCCCGTAGGAGTTAAGCTAATGTATACTTCAGTGAGAAACATCAAGCTCTTGTGCATCCTGGCTTCCAGTCAAGGTCTAAAACATGTTCAATCCGAATATCCGGATCTCGAGGTGGGTTAACGGCCGTGTTCAGCATTACATGAAGGACTCAACAATGTCAGATATGGACTGCCGGTGTCGACCAAGGTTTGACGTCCGAAGGTTACATCAACCCCGGACTGGGTGATACTGTAAGTGTCGTTCTTTTGACCACCCATTCGCTGTCTGACTTGCATATAAGGGGGATCGCTTATTCAACACAATCCGCGAATGAGAGTTTGACGACGTAGATACTCAGCTGAAGCAACAATGGTTACTCGATTTGAAACGACTCGAATGAAGGCATATGCTGGCGTTCGAATACACGTAGATTTGGATTTGTCTGAGTCGGGATAATGAGAACAAAATGAGAATCTGCTTGTGACGCGAGACGCCTTGGCCAAAGGGATTTCTATATTCCAAGAATACAGAGCTACATATGAGTGCTCGGACCGGCCTGGGAAATTGAAATCCGATAGCGATCAGGCGGATCATTCTAATATGATTATCACATGATCGCAACTGAAGACGTGATTCTGAGCACGAATTGCTCAATTGCTTGTGAATTTTTTGGAAAAACACAAATGGCGTCCGTTCCGTTGAGGAAACTGAAGCTGTCCTTGACTCCGTCATCAAAATGTCCTCTGAAAAGTCGTCTGGCACATCGACGCCATTCTCATCAACGACAACCCTATCGTCGCCTCCATCTCCCCTCCTGAAAGCCTCTTCAGTCACTCTTGAACATGAAGTCTATCACAATCCCCGTCTTTCGGCATCAAACATCGTCGAATTCGTTGCTTCTCGTATCACTTCCAGTTCTACCGTCTACATCTACGATCTTGCTGAGCAGGCCGGCTTTGGTACTTGGACCAAAGAATGGGCAAAGTCTGCATCCAACACCGCACCGGTGGTGGACCTTCAGACGAGAGCAGGCGCTGGCTTGAGCCTTGTTGGAAGACTTTCAGAGGGGACTAGTCGGGATACTGCCAAGGGCGCAGTGTTGACCGCATATACCACACCTAGTGGGCTTTCTATGATGGCCCCATCGCTCTCCCATATCCCAGTCGCCACCCCTACAAGTAGGCTGGTCATCCAGGTCCCAGCCGTGCTCTCCTTTGGCGAGACCTTCTCACTCTCCCATTCATTGGCTCCTCTTGCATCCGCATGGCCCCTTCTTCCGAAGGACCTTGTTGTCCTCCTTTCCGCAACTCCCCAACAGACCGTCGACTTCACTGCACTCTCCTACAAACTCACTGACTCTCATGTCGTCCATTTCTTTGACCAGCATGGAAGCTCTAGGGAGATTGGCCACTCCCTCGCACCGGTCTCCACTAAAGAAATGGGCACTGGGAGCGTTTCTGACGTCCTCAGCAATGCAGGATATAGATTTTTCGATTTTGTCGGAGATGCTCAGGCACACACCGCACTTGTCATGCTCAATGGACCTCTAGCATTGGCTGCGGCTGCTATCGCCAAACGCACTAATGGCCTGGGTGTTTTAATCGTCAATGTCCTTCGTCCATGGGACGAGACCGCCCTCCGAAGTGCTTTGCCCGAAAACGTCGTGATCGTCCACGTTGTGGACGACGTTCCCAATACTTCGACTCAAGGCCCGCTGTATGTTGAAGTTTTTGGTTCTCTATTAGAGAGTGGCAAGATCTCGGTGCAAGCTCATCGCGTCACTCCATCCCAGACTCATGACTACCTGAGCAAGAATAATGCCTTTGCCAGGTTCATTGCTGGTCTCGTCCCAGCAGCTCTACCATTGCCTCCCCACCCCTCTACTGTCAAGCGTGTCCTCATCTTCGGCGCCCCCCAAGCTCCCATCTCCGCCTTGCCACGCATTGTTGAAGCCCTCTTCCTCTCAAGTAAAGGTGTTGGTGTCCGTTCCCTTACCGATTACGATGCCTTCTCCAAACCCGGAGGCATTGTGGCGACCCGCATTGCTCTGTCACCCAAGTCCGAGGAGACCGACTTCGTTCCATTTGGGGTCACTTTGCCCCTCGATTGGGAGAATGACGGCACGGTTGACTTCCTTGCTGTCCTAGATCAGAGTCTTTTGAAATCTCATGCTGTCCTTAACTATACCCGACGTGGTGCCACCGTCCTTATGGTTACTACTTGGACTGCAGAAGAACTCTATTCCAACCTTCCCCTCGAAGTGGCATCTCTCATTATCGAACGTGATCTTCGTCTCTTCACATTCAATGCCAAGGAGTCTGCCACCGAGCTCGCAGGTTCTTCTGGTCTGACGTCCGATGTTCTTCAAGTCATTCTCACACATCTGGCATTCGTGAGGTTGTACCTCGGTGGCGCGGCTACAGAGTCCAAAGTTCTTTCTGTGGCTCAATCGGCCCTCGGCGAAACTATTGAGGGGATCTCGTTGGAGAAAATCAATGCACAGGCTTGGTCAAGTCTGGAAGAGATGGAGTTGACCCAATCCCCTGAGGCAGGCTCGCCCCTTCACTCTTTCGAGTTCAATGCCATTGCAGTCGAGACTGAGGATGAAATGGTCGTCAACGGCGCTCGTCTCTCTTCGTGGCACGATGCCGCGAAGCACCTCATCTTCCCTACCGCCTTCTCTCCACCTGAAGAATCATCAACGGAGGAATATCCACAAAATCCCGCTTTACACCCAGAGAGCCCTGATCGTACCTATCTAGTCAAATGTGCCGTCAACCGTCGCCTTACTCCTCTAGAGTACGATCGCAATGTCTTCCATCTCGAATTTGATACCACAGGCACAGGACTGAAATATGCCATCGGCGAAGCGCTTGGAGTTCACGGATGGAATGATGAACAAGAAGTTCTTGACTTCTGCGAGTGGTATGACGTGGACCCAGCCTTAGTCATTACTATCCCTGTGGCCGCCGGCGAGGGTAAGCTGCACACTCGTACCGTTATGCAGGCGCTCCAACAGCAAATCGATCTCTTTGGTCACCCACCCAAGTCCTTCTATACTGACCTCGCCATCTATGCTACCACTCCCGTTGACCGACACGCTCTGCTCTTCATCGGCTCTCCCGAGGGCTCGGCGACGTACAAGAAGCTCTCGGACAAGGATACTGTTACATTCGTTGATGTTCTCAAAAAATTCCCTTCCGCGAAGCCTGGAATCGAGAAACTTTGCGAATTGGTTGGAGACATTAAGCCTAGGCATTACAGTATTGCCAGTGCTCAGAGCGTCGTAGGCAACCGAGTGGACCTTCTGGTCGTCACTGTCGATTGGACTACTCCATCAGGTGGGTCCGAAGAGTTAAACCTTGCATCTTATAACTCATTCCGAATATGCAGGTACCCGTCGATATGGGCAATGTACGCGGTATCTTGCCGGACTGCATGTGGGTCAGAATGTCACGGTATCTATCAAACCCAGTGTGATGAAGGTGCGCACTGTCTCCATGTTTTCTCTCCGCAGAAATCTGATCACTTGTGTTTTTCAGCTGCCTCCTAACCCAAAACAACCTATCATCATGGCTGGCCTCGGCACTGGAGCGGCTCCTTTCCGTGCTTTCCTCCAACATTTCGCCATGCTCGCTTCACAGGGACAAGATATCGGTCCTGTCTATTACTACTTCGGATCTCGTCATCAAGCGTCCGAGTATCTTTACGGAGAGGAGATCGAGGCGTTCATCCTCGACGGGATCATCACCCGCGCTGGCCTAGCATTCTCCAGGGATGGACCTAAGAAAGTCTATATCCAGCATAAGATGCTCGAGGACTCTGAGGCGCTTGTAAAGATGCTCCACGATGATGAAGGCGTATTCTATCTGTGTGGACCTACATGGCCCGTCCCGGATGTCTACCAGGCGTTAGTAAATGCACTCGTCAAGTATAAAGGCTCCGATCCAGTTAAGGCCGGCGAGTATCTAGAAAGTTTGAAAGAGGAAGAGAGATACGTTTTAGAGGTAAGGACTATTATTTTTTGTGTGGTTCATGGATCTCACAAACTTGGACTTGACACTAGGTCTATTAAAGCATCATATCTATTGTTGAATCGCGGAAACGGTAATTGCAATTGGTTACAACTGCCCTCTATGCTACGTTCGATACCTGGACAACTAACCCTTGTATGATACATTTAATACTTAGATACGTATGTTGTTGGGTGTATATCAATCATTCAATGCTAGGACATGTCAAAGTAGTTCCGTCCTCTAAAACAAAAGGTCAAGGAGTTGTCAAGAACAACCACGTGCTAAACTGCTTTCACAGCTTTGAGCTCATACAGATACCAGACAAGAAGGCTGATAATGAAGAAGCCAACCACAGTGATAACCACTGCCATAGCAATCACACCGCCCTTGCTGAGCTGAGGACCAGCACAGGCTTCGGGGAAGGCACCGTCGCACGGTTGACCTATAGGCCGAACCTTTTCGTATGCACCCACTTCAAGAGAAGTGAAGAAAGGGTCAGTGGTATCGTTCATAACATGCATTACGGCCAATGTCAGCATGGGTGCATTGTAGTCGAGTGCCACCTGAGTTCAGATCATGATGATAAATAAACACGAGGCATGCAGAATGTACTTAAAACGCACTTCTGTTTCAGGCCAGTCACTTCGAATGTTGTAAAATTTGTCAAATTTATTGGGTCCGCCGACGACAGCCCCATAAAGAATGTACGTTTCGTTTTCGGGGGAGTTGTCCAACGCGGAAATGTTATTTCCTCCACTAGCCATGGCTGAATGGGGATTCGTAGGCGAATTCGGATGCATCCCCACAATGTATGGGACTAACGTCTGTGTATTAATCATCCTTTCTTTATTCTGAGGATCGAAATGACACACCATGCATAGAATTCTTGCCAAGCACATAGTCTACCTGACTTTGTGCAAAGCTCTAGAAACGACGAGGGTCGGTAACAAGTGATCGAGTCAGCGGACTTTACTATACCAGGTATGACGCCTTTTTCGCGGGGGTAGATGCAATCTGGGCATATCTTGTGAGCAACATGGCAGCATTGAGGGCTGGGTTGAGACTGGCGTCATCAGAATCGCCATCATAATAAAGAAGACCGTCTTGATTCCCCACGAATCAGGCAAAGCTCAACATCGTAAAAGAAAACTGACCTCTTGACAGGTATCCAGGCCCTTGCTTGTTGACAATGCGATCAAAATAGCGTTCGGCTTCATCCCGCCATACAGAGAGGTTCCCGCCGATGTTGGAATCCGATTGGGATATTTGAGCGAAGAGAACGGCAAGCCCAGGTGTTTTCGAGTCCCAATTAAAAACACCGTTTTGTCCAGAGAGTTTGAACTTGTTGTAATAATCCTCCGCTTGCTGATACAGAGAGGTCGAGTTAGTGACCCAGGATAGGAGTAACGTAGCTAACGTAAGTTCATCTGTGTACGAAGAAGATCCATAACTAGCAGCTATGGCTGGAACGGAGGTTTGGTAGGTTCTTTGACCCCCGGTTGCGTTGACAGCGAAGGAATAGAGCTGCTGAGCATGATTTAGCAATTTTTCCCCATATGATGAATTTTGAAGTGATGCTGGTGACGAATAGGGCCCACCAAAAGATCTGTTGAGGTACAAGCTTGCACACGCGGAAAATGCGGCAGATGCTCCTGCAGCAGCATCTGTTCCAGGATTTGTGTCATTGATTTGATATGACGGCCGAAACGAAGGAATATTCTGATCGCCACCCCAATATGCATCATCCACATCCGCTGTATGTTACAGCGAGTGAGGCATGCATACATACAAGGGACCGAGATGAAACTTACTATTACCCACAAGAACGTATAACGTATTTGCAGACGGATGTGCCTGCAAGGTTTACAGGAGTCGAATGACGGAAAGGAGATTGATACATACTTTCATTAACCAGTCGAGGCCCCATCGTAACATATCGTCGAGGTACGTTGTTTGGTTCGTTGTGTCATAACCTGATCAAAGTCAGTTGAGACGGTAGATGTACAAGCACAGAATGTCGCCACCTTTCCCGAAATCTACAGCGCCCCAACATATTGATTGCAATACAGCAGTCTGAATTCAGAACACATTCAATAGTATCCCGAGGCGAGCGATGAATCTGCTGACCAGTGGAAACGTTGCCTTAATGTAGTCTGCCTCGCGTCAACCTGGCGAACCATGCAGAGAATCAAAATGATCACCGACCTCCTGCATCAAAGTATCCACCTGATATTGAGATTAATTTGAGACAGAAGATTTTGACACATTCTAAAAACATACCGGTCAGGTCCAGACCAACATCCTTCCCGTCATCCAGAGTACTGGAGTTTCGCCACGAGACGCGATTGGTAGGGAGGAGTTTTCCGCTACGCTGAGCTTCGTAGAAGTAGAGTAAATTTCCTAGTAGCTTTGACCACTGTGGGTTTGGTTGACCAAACGTCTGTAGTGCACCGTCTGCAAGGTTTGGAGGTATGTACGGTGGGTATGGGAGAGGCAGCTGGGCGTGAACAAATCGCGTATTAAATATACTTATGAGCACCAGACTATGCAGAAGGGTCATAGAGAGCATTTCACAGTCGTTGAGAGTCGGGACACGCGGTACGTCGCGGTTAACTAAGACTTTGTTCAGGTTCACTTTGGCGGGGGATAACTTCAACATCTTATCTTTGTCACGTGCATGAAGCTGTTTTGGTTAATAAGAAACTGTTCAAGTTCTTATGGGCAATTTCAAGTTTACGATTTCCGGCTTTGGGACGAATGGCTTTATCAAGACTAATGTCCAGGTCGTATACTTCGCTGAACCATTTTTTCCCTCGTTCCCGCCTGACTGCAGGCGCGTGTACTGCCATACATTTGGAGCTATGTATCGATGCAAGTCCACACCTTTCTAGGGTCTGGTTCGAAACGCGAGTGCGTAGCAGCCTTTCATATATCTTGACACTCTCTACACTCGAAGACCTGGGCTATGATGATGAGGATGTCGCACAACATAGGATGAAATCTGGACGCCTATGCTCCCAAATTTTTAAATGGGAATCGGATTAGCGTTTCTCCCCTATCCAAGCATCGACTAAAATATCACCAACTCTGCTTTTGTACATACGTCGATCGGGACATCTTTTCGAGTTCACATTGCCAGGAATTAAAATCAGCCGAAGGAAGTGTGTTCGGATATCACGCTATATGAGTCGTGCATGCCTTTACTGAACGTCTGGGACCTTCTTTTCAAAGGCACGTGAAGCATAAGGCCTCGAGGTAGAGGACTTAAGAACTCATCCGTCGTTCAATCTCAATAGTCCTATAGATTTCCTTCCTCCTCGCGGAAACAACTTTTTCTCATTCGATGTACTCTGAGACGAACGATACAAGCAAGGATATGTGTCCTCCTTTAACACCTCCGCCTCTGGCACATAAAGTGTACGTTGAGGGATCGATTGTATCACTGACTCCCAAGCTCACGAGCGCTTTCACAGCTTCTTCTGCTTTGAGCAGCTGAGAGGTGCGTTTGAAGTATTCAATCTTTCTTCCGTGAGTAATTCCGGACTTGACAAGGCGAAATATCGCAAATGGTGGGCAATGAAGCTTTCTATACCGAAAAGATTCAGAAACTTGAGGCCGAGTTGAGCGTTTATAAGAGGGCCTATAATGATGTCGACACCGAAAGGCGTCAACTTGAAAAACAGAAACAAGACGCCGTGAGAGAAAAGGAAGATTTAGAAAATCAAATTAAGGTATGCATAATCACATAGCTGCGTCGTGCGTTGTTGATTTAGATTATTTTTAACAGGGTTTTCGTATCATAGCCCTCCTTGACGGAGATGGCGCTATATTTTCTCCAGATCTCATCGCCCAAGGAAGAATAGGCGGACACGCTGCAGCGCAGAAATTATCTGACTCTATCCTACAACATTTGTCCTCAAATTTCGGCGCCAATCAGTATCAATTATGGGTATATGTGTTCTTTAACAAACGTGGGCTGGTCGATACCTTTGGACGCGTTGGTCTCCTCACCGTGAAGTCGAGGTCCGACGATTTTGTGATGGGATTCAATCAGGCGGCTGAACGATTCTTAATGGTGGACGTCGGCGATGCCAAAGAGGCCGCCGATGCCAAAATCAAAGGTAGCGCTGCTTACTGAATTTGAATTCCCTTTCAACCAAGTTGATCAATCTCGCTAGCTCGTCTTGAAGACGAGCTCCGTTTGCCTCAGACATATAAGATCATCTTTGGCGGTAAGGCTGGTGTTCAGACTTTCATACTGAGTGCTGAACCAAGAGTGTCTATTTAGGATGCCATGACAATGGTTATGTTACCAATCTCAGATCACAAATCACTGCTGGATTCAAACAAAAATTAATTCTCCTACGAAGCTATACTGAAATGGCCGCGGGAATTGTCGACCTCGAACTTCCTGTTTTGACAATTCCTGAATTGTTCTTGGAAAAAAAACTAGTCATCCCACTATATCCGCCGCAAGCGGCTCTTGCGAAGTCGTCGCGCACTAGCTCTGTGGAGTATCCCGCGTCTATACCCGCAGGGCTGGGACTTTCCGAACACAATCAAGGTTCCAGTGCTACGCCCGAACCCGCAATGGAAACCGAAAGCCAGACCCTTCCACAACGGTTTTCTATGCCGTCTAGTTACTCGTCTATAGTGCAAGTGACTCAAAAACGTGTTCCGACCCCTGATTTGGACTCGGGCGGAAGCACCACAAGTGAGGCGAGCGACGAACTCCCCGAGCTCCCAATTCCGACCTTCAGGGGATCGAGACATGTTAACCCAAATATTGTAAGTTTGATGCTATCCTGCAGAGCTCTCTTCGAATGGTCCTCATCGTGACCGCCATGATTTAGCCCTTATCGAAGCGTACGTCACATCATCAAGCATTCCGTTTGGAATCTTGCGCTGATCTATGCCAAAGATAAACCACCTCCGTGCACCTTGTTCTACCTGGCAAACTGCAAGCACGGTGCAGACTGTAAATATGGACATGATTACCTTCTAGAGGCTGAGCATTTTAACGAGATTCGCCTGAATGCGAAGAAGGCACCGTGCCCCGCCATCAATAAAGGTGGGGTTTAATGTGTCGCCTTGATCCGCAGAGTTATTAACCGGATCGCAGGAGAGGTATGCGTTTGGGGTGACGATTGCTGCTATGGGCATTACTGCTCGCTGTCGACCAAGTGTCATTTCTTTAAACAGGGACGATGCAAATTTGTAGGAGGTGAGCGTTTTGATGACAAGTGACTGACGGTATGGCTGATCTTGGATCGGCAACTAGCTGACATGCATAAGGAGCCAAAAGTAAACGGTTCTGAGATATAAGCTAAGTAATAGCAGGAGGCAAGAAAGAGTGGCTGTGGCGAGGATTATTCGGCACATCTGAATGTAAAGACTTTTGACTACGAAATTGTGAGCAAGAAAAAAAAACAGCACTGAATGGAGACAAGTTTATTTAAACCCAGCGAACTTGATCGAGGTAAGAAACGCTTCCACGGGAACCTGACTAATAACAGTTCGTTTCTCAGCCCTCTCCGAATCAACTACTTAACAGATGGGCATATCCTTGATATCAGGATACAGTCTGATTGTTTCCGCATATAACGTATGGGCACAGCAGAACTCGTATCGTTTGGTAGGGCGCGCCTATATTGGCTCATCTGTTCGTGTGACATTCGAAGTTTGACCAAGTTGTCCGTTCCATTAGTACCTTTCTCAGTCTGGCAATAGAACCGGAGAAGCTGTCTTTAGCTTTCATTTGTATGGAAGGCCGTCGTACTTAAAAGCCACCCCACGTTTTGACTCATTCATAACCTCACTCCCGCCTCCCACCTCCACCTTCCTTTCAGCCTATCATGGCAACCCAACCGCTGGCAGAGGCCAGCCAGCAGCTTTGGTGTGTCCCTCGACTGAAATATTGCACTGGTCAACTTACGTCAGAATTTTATACTAACATCAGGGACGAGACACTCACCAGGCTCCTAAGTGAATTCCTCCATGTCAAAAATTTCTTCACGACTCTTGGTTGACGCTGCCAACTAATAGATCTTTCTACGGCGACGGTGAAACGCAATGTTGAGCTTGAAAACCGAGTCTCTGAACTAGAGGTTGAGCTTTCAGTTTGGAAGCAAGCTCACTCGGTTGCTCTTGAAGCATCCGAGCGCGAGACTAAAGCACATAACGTGCAAGTTGCCGCTCTGAACCGTCAGATATCGAATTTGGACTGCTTTAGAGGAGTATTCTTTCCGTATCGATCGTTGCCAAGGATCCTAACCGGGCGCCACAGAACCAGAATCCTCTCATCTTGTGTGTCGTCAACGGCGACGAGAATGTATTTATTCGGGACCTTCTTGTTCAGGGACAGCAGGGTGGCCGAGCGGCCGCTCAGCAGCTCACGAAATCGATCGCGGAATACCTTTCTAATGAGGATGTACATGTCTTCGGCCGACTCTCTTTCTGGATTTCTGTATATTATAACAAGGTGGAATGGGATGATCTTCTCAGGACAAATAAGATTTGTACTTCGGAACAATTTGAAGGATTTCTTTCAGTATGTTTCTATTCATAACGTTTATCATCCCTAATACTCACAGCTCGACCCAAGGGCTTTAGCCAATCCTCCCCTCGTTTTTTAATGGTCGATGTAGGATATTATAAGGACACCACTGACTCCAAGATAAAAGGTTGATTTCTGGTTCTGCGAATCTCTCATTTGCATTTACTTTCGTTCCTAGAATACCTGCAAACTTATACGCGCTTTCCACAAACACTACGTGTCTTCTTTTGTGGTAAAAAAGGACTGACTAACATTCTGCTTTGCTCATTGATTTGCGGCTTCCAGGTGGCCAGTCCGACGTCTCAGGGTACATGTCAACGTTCGATACATTGGAAAAGGAGCACTTGCTGGGCAAGATAGTCATCCTTCGTTCATCCAATGAGCTGGAATTAGACTCGAGACTTCCCAATCTCCCAAGGCTGACCGTAGAGGGGCTGTTCATGACGGAGAGACCGTTGGGAAGAGGGTATCCAAAGCTTTCACCCTTGACTGTGGGCTCGTTTAGCAACGTGACAACGAACGGTGGACTCATAAGTCCGCAGTCCCCGACTCGAACAGGTGGTCGCATGATTGATCCCTCCCTGGTATGAGAATTTTTCTTGATTATCAAGGAGATGCCAAATCTCACAGCTTTATTTTAGCCTTTACACAGGCGTATGTAATTTCGCGTCTTCCCACTCGAAATTTGATTCCAAAGCGCTACAGAAAATCCGCCACCTTGTAACGAACATTACTTGATGACCTGTTCGAAAGGGGTGAATACTTTCAATGAAGTTCCGCACCAGTCACAATTCACTGACAATAATTATAATTGCTGATCAGGCTGCGATCTGCAAATATTCGCATGATTATATTTTGACGCCTGAACAGTTGGCGTCGCTTGCTAGTAATGCGAAGAAGGCACCGTGCAATTGGCTAAAGAACGGTGCGTTACACGACTGGAGTGCTACATCATCCTGTTTAGTTGTAGCTTCTAGGCGTTCAATGCCCATACGGAGAGAATTGTTGTTGGGGACACACCTGTCCCAATGGACCTAAGTGCTTCCATCTCAGTAAGGGAAAATGCTGGTTCAAAGGAGGTAAGCTAGACAAACGTTTGTCATGAAGTTCATCTTGATTTGCCATCCATACTAGAAGCTATGCATTCTGCACTCCCTCCTGGCGAACGACCTCCCTCGTCAAGCTCTAATTAATATGCTTTAACAAGAGAAAATACCCTGCGACCATTAGTCGCTCTAACTCGTCGACGATACTATATCTATACCTGATATGTTGCTCAATTCTTTGGACATCTGTACTAGATACTTTCGGATGGAATTTAGTTGCAATCATTAGTTACATTTATGACCATGGACATACTATCCGCTTGAAAAGAGCTTTCGTCGATGTTTGATTTTGACACTGTCAGAGGACAGTGTCCGGAAATTACAGGATATCTCCTTGCGCGTGGTGATATATAAGTAAGTATGTAGAGATTTGTTTGGAAGGGGTTGTGATCTGATGGCGGCAAAAGGCGTGTGTGAAATCGATATTTGTGATGGGAAGGGTGGCTAGTTCTAATCCACTTGAGCAAGACACTTGTTGAAAGCCATGTCTGCCGTAGGTTCATTTCCTTGCCCTGTTCGAACTTGGGTTGACCCCATCTCTAGCACGAAGGAGACGATGATTTCCAGCCTTCTACCACCCCTGGTGCCGTCATTCAAATACAAACTGCTGATTGAAATCGGGTACTGATCGACAATCATTCTATGTAGGCTACAAAGTCAGTGCTGCCAAATCAGCAGAGGAATACGCTAAGCTCGACGCTGGAGACGAGAGCTTGGCCCGCTGGAAGGCATCACTAGGCATTGTTCCTGGCGCTGCCGAAGGCGATGCTAGTGGTCCCAAGGTATCCAAGCAATACCATGTCTATTTTTTGGCTCACACTTTCATAGGTTACGGTCCTAACTCTCGAGCTAGACTCCTCAACATTGCCTGCGGGGAAGAAAATCGTCTTAGATCTCAAGGATCCTGTCCGCCTCGCAGAAGCCAAGAGGCATCCTATAACTATCAAAGAGGGAGTCGAGTACAAGTAAGCTAATGAGACCATTAGCTTCACCAGGAACTGACCTGTATCATAGCGTCCGCATCACCTTCAAGGTGAATCATTCAATTATCTCGGTATGTCCCCGTAGCTTCCAAGGATAAAGATTGATATCATAGATGATGTTCAGGGTGTCCGATACATGCAAGTCGTGAAGCGAGCTGGCGTGAAAGGTATTGTTGAACGCTCTTGAATTCGATGATTGGTCTTGATTGACGTCATTCACCAGTTGACAAGCTCGAACAAATGCTTGGATCGTACGGTCCTCATCCAAAGGGCGAGGCATACGCGAAGAATTTTGATACTGAAGAGTCTCCCTCTGGGATGTTGGCCCGAAGTGGTTCTTACAACGTCCGCAGTCGTGTCCTCGATGATGACGGAGAAGTCTACGCTGGTATGTCTTCTTCGACGTACATCGTCCCAATTACTTATACCCAATGCAGACTGGGAATGGTCCTTCAAACTAGCAAAGGAATGGTGAACAGAGACCATATTGCCATCTACCTCTATTTTTTTCGCGAGCTCGACCTGTCATACATGTACATTTGTCACTCCGCATTGCATTATAGTTTCTGAACAATAACATACCCATATGTATCGAAACGACCGACTTGAGGTTGACTATACATATCATGCTGTCGAGAAGGACTCAAGCGTGGGATTCGGTGGCTTGACACTTTACACTTATGACCGTGATTCCCTTTGGAGGCAGCTGCCTCACACGTCCTCATTGCAATTTGTATCGTAACATCAGGTACTCCCACTTTCTGAGGCGACCTCTCCCCCGACCTAGTGTGCCTTGGTTGCATGTCCATACGCGTCCCTCCACTTCCAGCGCTGTTTCGGTGCCAAGATCATGGGTGGACCATCTTCCTCCAAAGGTCCGGCCATATATGTATCTTACGCGTATAGACAAACCTATTGGAACCCTCCTTCTGTTCTATCCGTGTGGTGTGTTTTTGACTGGTTGTGCCTCGTCCAGTCATCTCAAGCTGCTCTGCATCCAGCATGGTCCATCACAATGGCTTCATACGCTCTACAACTACCATATACTACACCTCTGACATATCTAGGACTATTTGGACTCGGGGCAATTGTTATGCGTGGCGCAGGCTGTACAATTAATGATATATGGGACAAAAATCTCGACAAAGCTGTTGGTGAGTCGAGAGACTACTCCGTACGTTGGCCCAGAGCTCAAAATATTGTTAGAGAGAACTAAGACCCGACCATTAGCAAGGGGAGACATAACATCCACTCAAGCTATTGTCTTTTTGGGCGCCCAATTGACTGCAGGTCTAGGCGTATTGACGCAACTCAACATGTATAGGTGTGTGGCATCACAACTTTTATCCATCAATTCCTTCAAGACCTTTTCGATAGCATCTTACTTGGTGCTTCCTCGCTATCACTTGTTACAGTCTACCCACTGATGAAAAGGGTAACTTATTGGCCCCAGGCTGTACTCGGTATAACTTGAGTGACATGGTTCTGTTACGGGCATCTAACCATCCCACTGTTCATTTAGGTCTTGCTTTCAACTGGGGTGCACTGCTCGGTTGGTCAGCTGTAGCTGGAACCGTTGACTGGGCAGTCTGTCTTCCTCTGTATGCCAGCGGCGTCTGTTGGACATTGGTCTATGACAGTATCTACGCTCACCAGGTACGGTTTACCATCGGTCTTGCGTATTTGCTGCCCACTTAGACAATGCCAGGACAAGTCGGACGACATTCACGTTGGGATCCGATCAACCGCTCTTCTTTTTGGAAATCATTCTCGATTGATACTTAGTGGGCTTTCGATGTCCACGATATCACTGGTATCATATGCCGGTCATTTAAATGATCATGGAGTGCCTTTTTACCTCGGCGTGAGCCTCGCGACTTTACAGCTTGCGCGTGTCCTCTATCGAACCGATTTTGATAGTCGTCCTGCCTGTTGGAAAGGATTTGTTGGTTGTGGTTGGGCAGGGTTCTGGATCTGGATAGGCGCTTTAGGAGATTATTCTTTGTCAATGTATCTTTCGTAAAATAAAATCTATCTGCTTCGCGTATTTCGGAAAAATGATGTACATAATTTTTGCGCCGTTATCGGTCGTGACTACATCGTGGTTAGTAATTAATAAGTATGGTAAAACAATGCTTCCGCAGGTCCCAAGAAAAAAAGAAAAAGAAACAGAAGCGAGCAGACCAGTACGGAATGAAATTAGATTCGGCGAGGGGGAACACAAGCACAAGAATCACGCAGAACTGCTATATGAGATGAAAGGACGTATTCGTGATTTGAGCCAGCCTTTGAAGGCGACAACAGATAGTGTCCAGCAGAAAGCAAAGCAAGTCATTGCAACGGCGACGTTTAGGAACATCATGACATCTGAACAAGCAGACAACAGTAAATTATTTCATGATAGTATAAGTTAGCGAGAACATACCATCCCGACCACGTCGCATGGCAGCAATCGTGACTTCCTCTGTTGAGAACATGAAGACCAGACCACCACAGGCGAGGAAGAATGATCCGAGAGCTTCTGTTGGGGGCCTCGAGGGGAGAACAGACTTCGGAGGACTAAGCCACAGGAAAAAGTAGGTGAAACATCGCAGGACTGAAAAGGCCACAAGGAGGTTGCCCCAAAGCGTATGAATTTGAACCTAGTAAAGAGTAGATTCAGTAATTCAATGCCATCAATGTGAACTAGACGACAAACCTGGAAAAGATAGGTTTGTGCATGTGCAGCCATGGCAGCACCTGTCACACCGATGACAAGAGCGGGGAACGGGTTGAAGCTCGCGGAATAACTAGCAGGCTCTGCCACATGCTCCTGAGAGCCATGATCAGCTTGTGAAGCCGCGAAGGCCGAGGAAGCTAGCCATCTGCGAATCAGCTTAGACTCAATACCCATGCCTTCAGATAAGTCAGAAATGATGTTCAACAAAATTATTGAGATAAAGCTCACCAATTAGGCCGGCAAAACAGAACATCACTGCAATTCCGATATGTTGTATCTGCTTGGTCGTGAATGGATCACCAGCATGAGCTCCGAATCTTTCCATCCACACGTTTGTTGCACCGTATAACCAGATAACAAAAGATTCAGTGAACTCGGCAGAGGGGTAGCTTTGGTTGCGCGGCGCTTGGTTCCATGCCCACCCAAGTTCAGCGAAGGATCCAAGGAAGCGAGCAAAAGTAACAAGGCCATATGACCAGAAAATACCGCCCTCTGACAATACTATTTAGAGAGCGAGAGGGACTGAGAACGTTAACGAAAACGCACTGATTAGATGGGCCAGACAACTATTAACGTAGTTCTCGCGGCATCCGCCTGCGGCATTGTCAGTAGAAAGGAAAGTCAAGAACTAGTTGGCGAAACGCACCAGTGTAGATAACGATGCCGAGAAGAGTCTGCCACAAACCTGCAAAGACCAAAGATCTTTCCACCACCGCAAAACATCCCTTCCCTATTCGTTTCAACAGTCCTTTATTCAACTTCAAAGCACCCTTCACCTCCTGGATTTTGTCAAGAGAACGCGACGGCGAGGAATTGCCGAAAAGAGTTCCTTCTGAAGCAGTAGAATGCCTGCGATGATGATAGCGTTGATGATGTACATCGTTAGCCCACTCTGCGGTATTGCCTGTGTATTCCTGCATCGGGTCGAGATCTCCCGATTGCCGATCCGGAGAAGAAATGCTGATTTTCGCTTCTTCGAACTCTTCTGGCTCATCAACTAATCCAGAATATTCAGTAGCATACCGATCGCGATCGTTTGTGTGTCCTAGGATCGCTTTATGCCAGAATGCTTTGACGGTGAACTTCTCGCCACTTCTGAAAAATGAGTAAATACGGCGGATTATGGCGAGGATGTCAATCGCAGATAGAGAAAGAGCGGCTAGAAGAGTGAAATATCCTTGCGTCGAGTGCACAGCGCCTATCGCACCAAGTCAACATCGAAATAAGATATGAAGGATGACGCGACGAACCTTCGTACCTGTGACACACAGCTCATCAGAGATAACACGCGATCCAAATGACGCAGATCACATACATTTCAGGCGTAAGCTTTTTGTACAAGCCACTTGAGGCGCAACCAAGTGCACACAATACCCAGAATGCGAATACAGCAAACCCACGGCCTGCATGCTTGACAGATCTCATGGCGATTCCTGAACTCACGTCAGACCTTGCATGTCTTGACATAACTAAGTGTATTTTTACCTATCGGAAGCGCAACGAAGAAAGCAAGACTCATGAAAATAATGTGCGCCATCATCAAGCCAGGGTACCTTGTACCCTCTCCGGCACCTTCGAAATCGATTGTGTAATACGATTCTAGGGTCGCATGATGGTACATAAGAACCTCGGTCTCATTGAGTACAGTTAGGGGAGCGGCATGGGAATGATGGTGGTGAGATTCGTCCCTCGGAGCTATAAGAACATCAGAGGCTTGGACGCTTGCGACGAAGAGGGCTATAATCAAGGCCTGGCCATGGAGACGTGCAAGCCACGAGGGACGCATGCCGACAAGATAGAGAAACGGGGGTCAGATTCGGAGCGCTCAGTAAGCTTGGATTTTATAAGAGACGGTTTGATGGGGGTGATGTGTGATGATTTTATGGGATGATAGTAAGCAGAAACCAAAGTTCCGGGGGGAAAGATCAAGTGCTCGCATCGCTTGCCCAATTTCTTAAATCTCGGTAGGTCTGTTTTACATGACAAGTTTCGGAAACGAAATTCTATCTCAGATCTAGAACTGTGTGACGTGATGTTTTTGGCAACTTCCCAGTGTGTTCCTTATTTGGGTTCTCCGCGCCAAATAAAATACCTTCGACCCTCGAGGTTCCCCGAACCTTCCTGCTCGTACCTGTTCGTGTCCTCAAATGCCTGTCTTTCCATGTCTGAGAACTCAGATGCCTTCCTGTCGAAACCTGTATCCCACCCAGAGTTCCACTGTCTCGGTGTATGAGTCAGCGGTATAGCGTAATGATTATGAATCGATTATATGTATTTCCGCGGCCCGGGATGGGAACCTCGTGTATTTTCTTGAAGAAGTGCTTTCAGCTCTGTTCTCAGGCGTCTCCCTGAAACGTGGTGAGTCAGTTTGAACATCTCCGCATCAGGATTCATGGTCGAGAACAAATAGACTCCGGTCCTTCATGGCTAGACTCCTGGAGAGCGCCCGACGCTTTGTATGGGGCATAAAGCCTCCTACTAAGGAAGAACGGACCCTGCTTCGCAAAATAGATTGGTTCATCCTCTCGTATTGTTGTCTCATGGTATGTCCGTTGCAACCCGAAGAGATCAGAAGATGTTGAGAACTTTCTCGAAAAGTACTTTACTAATTGTAGGTATCATCCTGTCTTGTCAATTACTTCGATGACCGACGACGTCAGATCTGGACCGGTCGAATATATCCAATGCCTATGTTTCTGGGATGAAGGAAGAACTCAACATGTTTGGGACAGAGTTCAATGTGAGAGTCATTTTTTTCTGACCTACATGAGAAACTAACTCCAAGATGCTGTGTCGTAGAAAATCAACACTATCTTTACTTGTGGTTATATCGTCGGAATGATACCCAGTCTGTAACTAACATTATGTAGCTTGTTTTGACCTGACATGCTCTCAGATAATCTCATGTTGCAAGTTGTGCCTCCCCGACTATGGTTTCCGAGCATGCAAATTGTATGGGGCATCCTGACTTTCGGGTATATCATGATTGTCGAGAATTGCGTTTTGTCTTCGCTGATGTAACTGTCGCTCCTTTAGGACCTCCGCTGTCCACTCGGTCCAACAGGTGGGGCTACGTAGATGCGACAGAAAACAAAACATGATATATAACTATCTTTTGCTTCGCCCTAGATCTATATTATTCGTTTCTTTCAAGGAATCGCGGAATCCTCAACATTTGTCGGTACACATTATATCCTTGGATCGTGCGTTGACCGATTATGTCTTTCTGTTGACATTTCACACGGGAACCACTACAGGTGGTACAAACCAGAAGAACTTGGCAAACGCTCTGGAATATTCACAAGTTCTGGGTTGATTGGGACCTTGTACCAGCCTTCCATTATCTGTTCCGTTCTGGCTGATAACATCTTTCACCTAACCCAGGTTCTCCGGAGTTCTCCAGGCAGCGGTCTACAAGTATATCGTCACCTACAAGAATTGATTCAATGGCAGCGCTGATTTCACTTTGTCTAGACATTTGAATGGAACTGCGGGTCGGAGTGGCTGGCGATGGCTGTAAGTTCTATTTATCTATCAGAAACCCTGAATCGAAGTCGATTACCTCGAATGTTGTCAGATTCATCATTGATGGTGTCATAACCCTGCCAATAGCTCTCTATGGTTTCCTAATCTTTCCGGATTTGCCCGCAACGACGAAGGCATTTTACCTCACGACTCGAGTGCGTCATTTTCCCTGCCGCCACATGCGGGAATACAGCGGTATTCTCAACTCTTCTTTACTCAATTTCAGGAACGAGAATTGGCCTGCACTAGGTTAGAGAATGAACGCCAAGTGAAACGTCGGCCGTTATCCTGGGACCTAGCTCGACGCATTCTCACGCGTTGGCGATGGTATGGATGCAGTTTACTTGTATGTCACATTCGTCCCCCATTTTTATCTTCTAACAACTCATCTGACTGATGCGCCGTGCCAGTTTGCGATCTCCGGAGAAACTGAAAGTTTCGGCTCCAACAATTTGATGGGACAATGGCTCAAAGCCATAGGCGGTTATACCGTAGAGCAGATAGGTAGGTGAAAGGGTTAGTTCATCTGTATTTCTCGCTTGTTAATGCCTATCAACTTTAGACTTCTATCCCTCTGGGGCGACCGCTGTTGCGATAGCGTCGACACTCATTTGTGCTACATGGACTGACTACACTGCCAAGCGATGGCCTGTCCTTGTATACATGTCCGTGGCATGCATCACGGCGTCCATCTGCATCCTTGTCTGGAGTAGCCCAACGGGACTCAAGTTCTTTGCCTACTGTGAGTAATATCGGACGTCAATATGAATCATCTTCTGATTTCTCCGTTCTGATTGTGTTTTATTTCTAGACATCGCATCCGCCTCGTATGCGGGTCAGGCAACTACATTTGCGTAGGTCACTTGTGGAATGATGAGGTTTGATTGATGTATATAATGCAATTACAAAGGTGGGCGAACCAGATATGTGGCGACGATGATCAAGAACGTGGAATCGTACTTGCTTCCATGAAGTGCGTCATGCGTTTAGTTTTTGTTTCGTCACTGATCACGTTGAACCAGCATGTGGAACAACGTCGTGAACGCGTGGTGGCCGCTTCTGTTCTACAAGGCGACTGATGCACCGCGGTTCACGAAGGGCATGATCGCCATGATTTGTGTTAGTGTAGCTACTCTTGGGATCACCTGGGTTGTTTGGTATCTGGAAAAGCGGGAGAAAAAAGAAAACCACCAGTACTTTGAGGAGAAAGATAGGTGATGGGTCTATGATACATGTATCATTCAGAATTGCGGTGAAGCGTACGTCAACGAGCTTCAAATACAAAAAAGGGTATTGGGTAAAGGTCAATAAAGATCCTGCCACAAACTCTAGCATTAGATCAACTTGGGTGTAGCGTATGCAGGGACTATCCCCTAAGCTTTCCTCTCCAGATGAAAAGGAAATTATTCATTTGCAACCTGTATACAGCCACATCGAGCACTATCCACCTTTGATTATTTTTCAATGCATACCTTCAAAACTCTATTAGCACCAGCGTCCCCGGTGCTATCGGTGGCCAACTGAGAGGACATGAACGGCGCAGGATCCGGGGTCCAACTGAAATCTTCTCCATAGGGGTTAGGCAACGTCTTCCCTGCGGCAGCGCGTGGCTGACGTTGTGCGCTCAACACCCTCGCAGGGTGCTGAGGTATCTTCACACTATGATCCGTCCACCCATACCCACGTCCCGCTCCAAACGGATACGCCTCTCCTGTATCGTTCCCAGAACTCCTATGATCATCACTCGACCGAGGGTTTCGGTTTCCAATCCCATCGGGGTTTCTGTCCTTCTCCACTAGATACTCGTTGACAGACGTAGGGTCGAACGAAAGTGCCCCCCTCATGAGCCTGTTGTTGCGCCTGCGTCGGATGGTGAGTGTCGCGAGTGCGAGGATGGCGATGAGGCCCAAGAGACCGACGAGACCGAACACGACACCGGAGAGGGCTTTGTTTTGGAGGAAGGATTGACCGGTGTGTGAGGCGGTCGCACTGGAGGTACTCGAGGTAGCACCAGGGGTGCCAAGGAAAGAGGTGATTGTCAAGACGTGACCATCGGAGGTAGTTTCATAAACTGATAGGGACGTGGGCGCGGCAGTTGGGACAGTAGTGAGTGTAGAAGTAGGAGAGGAGGAGGAGGAAGAAGAAGAGGAGGAGGAGGAGGAATAGGAAGAGGAGGAAGAGGGAAATGAGAGGAGAGAGGTGGTGGTGGTCGAGGAGGATATGGAGCTGCTTTGGTCAGAAGAAGTAAAGAAGGAGCTTGAGGTCACTGAGGGGGTGGACTGGATACTCAGTGGGAGGGAAGTAGATCTATAATCTCTGTTAGTTGAATCATCTTTCATGACGTTACATAGATATAATATATACTCGGTTGGCGGCTCCGTAAACGTAGTATCGAAACTGGATATATGCAAAGCTCAATACATGTTCATCTTGAGCAAGGAATGTGACATACTGTGTTGGTCGAGGAAGGATACGTGTTAAAGGATTACGGGTACCAGTGGGAAGAAGAGTCGAACTGGATGTTTCGAACGGCTAATCACCACACCACTTTGCGATAATTCACGAAAAAGTCACTCACAATAAACCCCCAACTTCAATGAAAAAGCTCAAAAGGCAGTCTTCCACAGAAGGACAAGACAAACTCACCGGAGTCAATAACGTCTTTCCTCTCAACATGAACCCATCCATTTCGTGGCCGGTGCAACATATTCGGAATCAAAACAGATTCAAAAGAGAGCGCAAGCTGTCAAAAGAGCGTAGTAGGAAGTGGGGGGGGTGGACCA